>BGNK01002759.1:79849-92237 GCA_003297005.1 Symbiodinium sp. clade A Y106
GCTGCTGCTGCCACCATACCGCGAGGACCAACCAGAGTCCCGCCATCCAGCATCAGAGGACCACGCGTTGTTGCGCCACCCACAGTCAGCAGCACCATCAGACGACCATGTCGTGCTGTGCCCCCGCTCAGTCAGCCGCTGAGCCTGAGACGCCTCCACCCGCAGCAGGTCAGCCTGCTGCGAATCAAACTTTTCCGGAGACTCTGTTCGACTACTAAGTTGTCGGCTGTCGGGTCCTCGTAGATGTGCAAGGTCGGCACTTCCGTGTGCCGCTTGGAGTAACAGCCCGGATCTTTGCGCCGTTGCGATTCTGAGCTATGAGACATGCAGGCATAACTGTTTCTGCTAAAAAGCATCCATGTTCTTTAATGCAGTTCAGGCTCGCAGATAAATCACATGGCCGTGATAAAACGCGTTGATGTCAGGCGACAGGTCCCTCTTCTGAAGACCCAGTGCCGAGCGGCGGCGATTATTCTCCAGATGCTTCTCAACCTTCGCCCGGAAAGAGGAGTCGATGTGATGTCGAAGGACTGAGTGCTCCAGCATGCACAGAATTGCCTCGAGCACGATTTCTTGTGTCAAGGCCCATTTTCCTAATTAAGAAGTCGATCACCCTTTCCAGTGCGAGCTTGTTTGTGCAACTACGGTCTGACAGCCGCTGGGAGAGATTGCTGTCGAGCTGCCATCCATGCGAAGGCATCCATTTCAGCCTTGCGCAGGGCCGTGAAGAGCTCAGGCTGGAGCAGCTGCCTGGCCTTCAGTCTAACCTTGGCTGCACGACAAAATATTTCACAGCCTACGATACTAAGACTTCCCCAACTGTTGCCAACATCTGAGATGTGGCCAGGTGACAAGTTCCATATCCGACATCGCAGCCTTCTCAGACTCAGAAGCCATGGCAGCCATGGCCGATTTGAAAGGACTTTGAACCCTTTTTTCAAAGTCCCTTTTCATCTTCCCCTCATGACGCATGGTGCTTGCTCGCTACCGGTCTCAAGCCTATTATTTGCGTATTTCGATAACATTACCACCCAATGCCAATGTACGCCCCGACTCGGAGGAGCGTGACTCTGAGAGCAAGTATGCCGTGCACGGCGGGCATCAAAGCAGCAGGATCATGTCAATGTCATGCATGACTCATGCCGCACCCTCAGCCAGCTCTCACAGTGAAAGAAATCAATCGAGAGCCAGCTTCACCGTCCATGAAACCGATCATGCGGCAGTCGGAGTACACCCGGACTCACCTGCACGAGGCAAAAAAGGAATGTTGGCAATGAACACTCTTCGGCAAGCAGCAATGCACTGAGAAACCAGTTCCCCGAGGACACAGCCAATCTCTGCGATACAAGGAAATGATGAGCAAGAGCACACTCTTTCGCACTCAAACCTTTATACAAAAAGCTGAGCTATGCCAAGGACCAGGCAGACCGCAAGTCGAAGACGATGCCGGACGGAGGATGTCCATAAGAAATCAGGCCTGCCAGCAAAGAGAAACATCATCCCCTGAAGCAGCTGCTGCATGATGCCCTGGCACACAGTCTGATACTGCTGAGGCTGCCGCTGGTCACAACACGAAGATTGAAAGTATCCTCCCGAAAAGAAGCATGCATGACTCTGTCCAGGGAGCACATGGGAATTGAGCGACAACATTCTGCAAGGACCCTTTTCAGCAACCCGGGCGATCATCTTTCAATCAGGCCGGGCTCTGACCATTGACTGAGAGTAGGAATAGGATTCTTTAATTTAACATAGTCGAAGTTTGTCAGACTCGGCCAGTGGTCGGAGATGGAGTAGCCAAAGGGATTCGTCATTCAGACTGATGCTTGGCATAAGTTTGTACTTATATAAGCACGACTAAGACAGTCAGCATGAAGTCAGTCTGAAGCCAAGGATCCCTTTTCTCAGGCCAGTCAGTCTACGACTGCTCCTGGTAGTATCTGAAGCCACTAGGGCCCGCAATCCACCGGCCGCGCTGTGCCCCTACCGGAGGGGGTGCAACCGGAACCTCAGGCCTGAGGCTGGCGGGCGGGTCGACGACCCAAATTTGGCCCAATTGATGACTCCACGCATGAAACTCACGTCCGTGGTTTTTCAGCCACCAAAGGAGCTGCGCATCCTGGTAGAGGATCTCATACCATAAGGACTTGGTCGGTTGATGATCGGATTGAATGATGTCAGGCTCTCAATCGAAAATCTCGCATACACTCAGATTAAATCATAGACAAGTCACTTGCTTCAGCTCTTGCTTGTGCACTTCGTTTTCAGGCTTCGGGACCCAGTAGCGCGACAGGCCAAATCGGTCCAAGGCCCCCTGCCGGTAAGCAGGAGAGAACGTTCACAGTGAAGACAGAACTAAGGCGTATCTGGCTGGATTTTGGGTGGGGAGGGCCCAGAGGAGAAACGAGAAGATTTTTTTGGCGGTACGGGCCTGATGGAGAGAGAGACTGAGGAAGAGTGAGACTGAGTGGAGAGTCTGAGAGAATCAGAGTGACGGTCACATCTGTTGAGAACATGAATCAGCACCATGCAATCACAATTTGGACCTGTGCTACCAGTGTTTCTGTTTCGTCGATATATCGCAACCAAACGTTTGAAAACTTGCAGTCCGCTTCAACGAACGAAGCATCGGCCAGGCCTTGACGTTGTCTCTCAGGCTAACGAGGAGTATACACCTCCTCGTATACAGGGAAAGCAATGCCTCGGGATGGGCGTCGGCGAGTCAACATCTTTATTGAATATTCAGATTAGACGTCAGGCCCTGCCTCGAAACTCATCTGCTTCAGCCTCTCCACTATCAAGCTGTCCCTGTGAGTCTCCTGCAAATGGTAATGGACAATGCAAGCAATATTCTGAACTCTCAATCTGTCCGGTCCTCGTCTTTGTTGACAGTCTCCTGCTTCTTTTCCTCTTTCTTCTCCTTTTTTTTCTCTTTCTTATCCTTCTTCTTCACCTTCTTATCCTTCCTATCCTTCTTTTTTCCTTTTTCTTTCTTCTTCTGCTTCGAATCCCTCCTGGGCCAGGACATGCCCTTTCCTTTGCCCTTGCCCTTCGCCTTTCCCTTGCCCTTTCCCTGAGTCGCAGCCTGGCCAGGCAGCTTATTGTGATTTTCAGGACCAATGCTCCAGCCAATGTGTCAAAACAACAAGCCTCATTCACGATGGGCTTGCTGCTCGCGGAAGGCTCCGAAGTCGTCATCTTCGGAACTTCCTCCGGGGGCTTCGTCTTTAAGACTTTGGTGATTACTGCAAGAAACACGGGCCTCTATCGACTTCTCAGTCTCAGGCTTTGCCTCCGCAACCTGGCCGGGTTCGGGTTTAAGGACCAAAGATTGTGGCTTTTAATTTAAGCAGCAAGGCCTCCTTTTCCGGCAGATTCTTCTTCTTTTTCTTATCTTTCTTCTTTATCTTCTTTTTCTTCTCTTTTTTCTTTTCCTTCTCAGCCTTCTCCGATCCCTGTGCCTCCTCATCTTGGCTCTTCTTGGCCTGGCCGGGCTGAAGGAGAGGGGATTGAATCTGAAACATTCAAGGGTGAAGGCCTTCTTGGAGCTCTCCGCCTCCTCCTGATATTTCTTCTCTTTCTTCTCTTTTTTCTTTTCCTTCTCAGCCTTCTCCGATCCCTGTGCCTCCTCATCTTGGCTCTTCTTGGCCTGGCCGGGCTGAAGGAGAGGAGATTGAAACATTCAAGGGTGAAGGCCTTCTTGGAACTCTCCGCCTTCTTCTCAGTCTCCTCCTGGCCGGGTTCATGATAAGGCTGAGGCCATATGAATGCTCACGCAAGTCCAGCCTTCGAGGTCGCCTTCGCAAGCTTCTTCGGAGGGACCTGGCCGAGTTAAGTTATTAAGCTAAGTCCTAATGACAGCTGCTCACGAAATACGAAAATCCCGCCTCAGTCTGCTGGGAGCTCTCCTTCCCCTCAGGCTTCAAAGAAGAAGTTGAAGAAGCCTTCTTCTCCTGGCACAGGGATTTATGATTCGGCTATAATAAAGAAATCGGAACACGAATAAAAGTCCCGCCTCGCCCTTCCTGGAATGTTCGGCCTCCTTCTTTATGATGGGCTTGGGCACCTGGCCGGGCTTAGGGCTAAAGATAGATGGAAGTGCGAATGATGTCCCGCCTCAGGCTTGTCCTTTGGCTTTTCCAGGGCAGCCTGGCCGGGATTAATGATTATGTTATTTTCAGCCTAGAGACAGACCACTGCAAACGACCCACCTCTCTCTGCCTCTTCTGTGCTCGCTGTCTTGGATTCAATTTCTTCCGGGGCTGCCTCACACAAGTAACAAGGCCAAGAGTTAGCTTAAAACCACACAGACAAAGCAGGCAGAGCCAACCGGCCTTCGAGGAACAGACTCAGTCGATGACGAAGTTGAAGACGAGCTGGATGTGGATGACATTGCGGCAAGGCTCTGTGAAGAAGGCTTGAAGGCCGGGCAGGGATATCACGTGATATACACAACTTCGTGTGTATTAGACGAGGCATACTGTGGTTGGAGAGAAAGAGTCGCGAGGCAGAGAGGTGATATGCTAATTTGATTATGGGCATCAGGCAACCATCATGGCATGAGGCCAGGCGGCCAATCAATCAATGAGACGACATGTCTGATCAAAAAAGTTGCAGCACGCACAGCGAGCACATTCAGGCATGCACGCATGCTTCCCACAAAGGCGAATGGCAGGAGCACAGTCCTCCGAGATGGAGCCCCGTGATGCCACAGTCAGCCTCCAGCCTCAGGACCAGTAAACGTGCCAAGAATGGACAATACGGAGGTCTGCAAACCTGCTGAGTTGTCGGCATCGCAGCACCGACATCAGTCGTGGTCCAGAGTCCACAACCAGGTCAGGCCTCAGTCAGGCAAAAGCTATCAGCCAATGTCAGAGGAGGGGCCTAGAAAGACGGTCCAGAAACCGAGCACCCTGCATCTCCTCCAATGCTTCCGAGGTCAGGCCTCAGTCATACCACAATACAGTGCAATCATTTGTAATTCGCAATTCAAAACAGTATCCTAACATACAACAATAATATAATATTGTTGTATGTTGGGATACTGCTGCTTTGCATTCAATCGAGCGCCTGGCCCAATGGTATCGATAAAATCGGCATGGCGGTCAGGCCTCGGCCATAGCAAATTCGAATCAATCCCGAAACCCAGGCACCTCACAGACTCCAAAGAAAGCTGTCCCGAAACCGAATCCAGCCGAAAACAACCCTGAAACGCTAAGGGTTAAGGACCGAAAGCAAAGGTACAAATCCCGAACCCTCAGAAGGGGTCTAAGGTCTCAGGCTCGGGGCGGGGAAAAATTTTTAAAAACCCAAAATAAATCCCTTTTCAGACCGGCCGGCACACGAGCCAGGCGAGAACCCCGATGGAGGTACCGCCGGCAGGTGGCCGGGCCGCTCCGGGTGGGCGTCCAAGCCTGGCTCACGCAGAACCGGCAGGGAGCCTGCTCAGGCCCTTCACCGTCACCGGCAGTGGATCTCTCGATCGGCATCGAAGCCTGGCTCACGCAGAACCGGCAACGAGCCTGACCAAGAGTCCAAAGCTCAGGCGAATCGGCAGGGAGCCTGCTCAGGCCCTTCCCCGGCAGTGGATCTCTCGATCGGCATCGAAGCCTGGCTCACGCAGAACCGGCAACGAGCCTGACCAAGAGTCCAAAGCTCAGGCGAGTCGCAACTGAGTTTTCAATTCAAGGACTCCAGAGGCTGGCTCACGAAGAACCGCCTCCGAAGTCCAAGAATAATAGCTGCTCGGTCGGCTGGAGGCAGGCTCACTAAGAACCGCCTCCACCAGACCGAGCAGGGAACCAAAGCCAGGCTCACGAAGAACCGGCAGTGGCAAATGCAGGGCACTCACAGGGCAGCCTATCAGGGGGGGTCAACCGGGTTCTTAGGGTAACCACTAACTAACACCTAAAACCCCTCAGGCTGTGGCGCAGTAAAGGCGAAGTCGTCGGCCACGTCGGAGACTTTATGGTTTTAGGGTTTAGGGTTGGAGAAGGGTGTATACGGATAAAGGGTTTAGGGTTTTGGCTTTAAAGCTGGCTTATGGTTTTTGGGCTAGAATGGGTCTGGGTTTTATGGTCTAGGATAGCATCAAGTACAAGCGCTTGCCAGGGTTTAGCGTTTCGGGTTTCGTGTTGAGGGCTTCTATAGGCAGGCAACAGGAACTCCCATAATAGTAGCTAAGAATGATATAATAGTATAATAATTAATAGTATTAATAGTATAATAATAGTATTATTATAATACTATAGTAAGTAAATCGAGGGGGGGGGGTCGGCTAACCTGGGGGGGTTTCGGCGGGGTAGGTGCGAGGTTCGGGCCCATAGGGGGTTCCCATCAGTCTAGCCCTGAATATAGGGGCTACTTATACTGTATGCTGTCTAGGATAGGTGAACTTTGGGTTTAAGTGCGGTCAGAGGCTTAAGGCTTAGGGTTAAGAATTGCTAGGCTCTAGGCGGTTGGATGCTTTCAGGCTTGGCCCTTGAGCCTACAAAGCTTGTTTCGTTTGAGTCTAATGTTTTGGGCTTAAGGGTTTAGGGTTTGGGGTTCCGGGCTTACAGGAAGATTTCTCAGCATGGAAGCTGTGATCAGTTGTGGTTATTACTTACTATTCTAGTATTAGTCCAGTACTGAAAGAACTCTGAACACACTCTCTCTCTCTCACAGGCACTCGAAGCGTCAGGCCTGGCGGAGGGCAGCATTTATGCCACTCGTGATGAGAACTCTGAACACTAAAACCTGAAACCCCCAAACCCCAAAGCCCCGAGCCCAAACTTAAACTCATAATAGCAAGCAGATTCATTTGATCGAACCGATCGTTCCCACCCTTGCACACCCCAAACAAAAGTATAAAAACGCAGCTCTGAATAGCCTAGCCATGATAATAGATAATATTAGAGTAATTATTACCAATAGTAAAACCCTTGCAATCCAAGTGTGATTCCCTGCCGACATAACATACTGGGGGAGGGGGGCGGCCCAGGTTTGTATGCCTCGGCGTGCGTGGGGGGCGCATTTTGTTTAAATATCTCTTTTTATACAATAGGAGGTATTATATAATAAGGGTTTTTTAGTGCTTTTGTGTTTAGGATAGTTTTAATTTGGTGTTAGGGATTTAAATAAGAAATGATTCATAATATGATTCTTATTCGTATTCTGAACTTCTTAATTCTATTCTTGCTCTTACTCCCACTCTCGCGCTTACTATTATTATTGGCATAGTAATTTCTACTGCTGTTGCTACTAGGATTATCTTCTTATGAATTACGATAATTTTTCAATCGCGCACTGCTTGAAGAAATTTCTTTCATTATAAATAATATCTTTGTTTTCATTCGCATAAGTATCATGTATGATTACCATCATAGCCCAGCCAAAAAATTGTGATAATATGGGCACTCCGCGCTAGACGCGCGCTAGTAGCACATTAGGAGACTTTAAATTTCTGATGCCTAGCCCATCCTTCTTATCTACACTGATTTATTGAAAACCATATTGACGTCGGCTGAGCGCTATCCCTCGTGAAATGCTGGTTGTGACCCTAATTATTTCAAGGCACATGGAGCCAAGGAGGCTAAAGGCGCGAATATGCGGACGAAGGAGCTCACTGCTCGGAAACGGAACGTGAGAAATAGAGCGTGCTTCGTGAAATTATGCTTATATTCCCTACTCCTTTATTTCACGGGTCGGAAGCCTTTCCATCTAATTATTAATACTAGCCTTGGGCCAGCCTTCCCTATACCACACATGAGGCCCGCGCTGGTAACACTTCAGAGATTTGCAATCGAGAAATTAAAACAATGGAATTCTGTAGTGGTAGTATTTCTCTCTTCCATAACAGGCGTTACATAACTACTACCGCATTTAGATCAACCTCAGGAGCAATATTATTGAACAGCGCCCATGTGTGCGGGTAGGTGTTTATACCCAAACGCGCACCGTATCCACCAGAGCCCTCTACGTTCAGCTTTTAGTTCCGTTATAATCTTTTGGAGGGGGGAGAAATCTTGAACGCGCACCGCATCTCTTAGAGTCTTTTGGAATCAATGTTTAATTAGTCGCGTTATAGTCTCGGGGGGGATGGGGGCGTTGCTAAACGTGCGCCGTGTCCTATAGAGCTTTCCAGAGTTGTGGTGTGTCTGTACGTATGTTGTGTGTTGTGTTGTATCTGATTATGTTGCGTATTGAGTATGTCGTGTATTGTGCGGCAGGAGGAGAAGGGGGAGAGGACGAGGGATGGAAAAGGAGGAGGAGAGTAGGAGCATCTCGTAGAGTCTTCTAGTTTGAGTATGTAAGCACGAAAATTAGTAGAGTTAGTCTTATATTTCTATTATATATCTTAGTTAAACTATGGCGCTACCCCCTATTTCATTGATTTGGTAACTGACTCCACCCCAAATCCTAAACCGCATTGCACCTGTACGAAGTTTACGAAGTATCTGCCGCATCGATGTGAAAGGCACTTCGAGTGAAGGACGTGTTATAACCACTAAT
This sequence comes from Symbiodinium sp. clade A Y106, assembly GCA_003297005.1. Taxonomy (NCBI): domain Eukaryota; class Dinophyceae; order Suessiales; family Symbiodiniaceae; genus Symbiodinium; species Symbiodinium sp. clade A. The sequence goes on from BGNK01002759.1 coordinate 88,340, forward strand.
AAAAACGGCATGTCCTCCCTCTCACTCTGCACGCATATATGAAATATTAGTCAGATCGATACCAAAGGCACTTCGAGTGTAAGATATATTATAAAAATCGATAAAACGGCATTTCATTCTTCAGTTTTCACGTATGCACGAAATATTGGTCGCACCGATACGAAAGATATTTCGAGTGCAGGATATTCTATAAAAAAAATCTAAATGATTTCTCATTCCTCTCTCCCTTCACGCATATACGAAATATCGACCAGATCGATGTGAAAGGCATTTCGAGTGTAGGATGCGTTATGAAAACCAATGCAAACGGTATATCGGTCTCCGCGCGTTTACATCAATGTCGGAGGCATCACTAATGACTTCAACAATAGTAGCAATAACTCACGAAGGCACGAAATATCGGCCATACCGATACGAAAGACACTTGGAGTGACGGCATTGTCGGTCTTCGCACGTTTACGTCAATGTCGGAGCCAACAACAATGATATGATCAGAATAATGATATGATCAGAAATATGGAAAATCTAAGATTTTCAAGGATGGCTGGGGGAAAAAATAACATTAATCTGCAAATTCGAACAGGGAAGGGTCCCAAACACGCGCCGCATCCCGTAGAGCCCTCTAGAGTCAACATTTAGTCATATTACAGGGAAGGGTCCCAAACGTGTGCCGTATCCTATAAAATCGAAAATCATATTAATTAGAATATTTATATAATAGAGATCTCAATTGATGATCTGGATTCATCGAATTCTAACTAATTATCTTTTCAATTCTATTTTGTCTGATATTTTGAAATTATTAATTTCTATAGTGCCAAATCGAAGAATTGTTAAATATGTCTGAATTTTATTCAAATTATATAATTAATATCTCAACAGAATTCATAGATTCTGAAGTATAGTCTTGAAGAATATTTATTTATTTTAAATTCTATTTCAATTTAAATAGATTATAGAAAAATTCTGGATATTTATAATACGGAGTCGAAGAGCATTAATTATGTTTTAGCTTTGCATTTCTATTATATAAATTTCAATTATAGAAAATTTAATTTCGTTTGAAATTCAAATTTATTTTTCTTCATATCTCAATCAAAATCATAATTTATATGAATATTTCATTTATAAATATGAAATCTATTTAATTTAGAGATATATTTATATATATTCATTTATAGTTGCATGTCGATTATATAGAGATTCATTTCTTTCTTATCAAGATAATAAGATAAAATCTCCAATATAATATAATTCAGAAATATCTAAATTAATAACTATCTTCAATCCAGAAAATTAAGAATATTCGATTGAAGAATACTAGAATGGAGCCGCTGATAATAAAGATATAGAGGCGCTAATACTAATTGAAGAAAGAGGCTGGATTTCATTCGTAATATAAGGACCTCAATAATTAAAAGAAGGCTTTTGGAAATCATATATGATATAAAGATGAATATTGATATTTCTGAATTGCGTCAGCTATATATGCTCAAGATTTCAATTGTATTACTCTACTATCTGTCTTCCGCTAGGGGTCGAGACTTCGGCACGGTGGCAGGCCGGGGGGGGGGGTTCGTCGGATCTAGTCGATTTCGAGCAATTCATTTCTAAACGGAATTTCGATCAAATTGCGGTATCGTCTTTCGAGATGTCTTGTCAAGGCTATCGTATTCTTTCGTAATAATTCCGCAAGCAGAATGAATAAAAATGAATTCAAAAATTCGGAGTCAGGAACAAAAGTTCGTTGTTGAATCAATTTTAAATATACCATGATAGATTCTCCGGCTCCAGAGTTGAGATTATTTATTTTGCTTGGATCGGTTATCGTATCATGCTTCCCACTTAAAAGCATTTTGCTTTTGGTTGATTGCGACTTTTCCAATATTTTAATTAGAAATGCCGCGAAAAGCTTCTAGGCTCTTCCAAATAATTAAAATTTCTCGTAGGGACGCTCTAAACTTTTCCAATTAAAATATTGGAAAAACCGCAATCAACCAAAACCGAAATAATTCGAAGATATACTTTTTTATGAAAAATATAAGAAAATTCAAATAACTCTACCAATTAAAAATATATAAAATATTTCGAAAATATAACTCTAAACTCTAATTTCGTAGATTTTGATGCTTCATCGAAGATATCGAAACTTATTCATAAAGATTAGAAAATTTTAACTTCATTCTCAGTTTGAAAGAAAAAACAATTCTAAATTTTATTTCTAAATTATTTCATGATTCACAAACAATAATGCATATTTTCGAATTATATAAGCAATTTTTCATATTGAAAATCCGAAATAAAGAATAATGCCTCGAAACTTATTAAAATAAAAATATTTTGAATATTATTTAGTAATTCTAGATTTATATTTCAAATAATAATAATAATCACTTTAATATATTTCAAGTCAATATAAAATGAAACCTTGAATTCTATATAGATAAATAATAATGAAATATTCACGAACCGAGATACCAAATCGATAATTCTATATTTCGAATTTTAACTCCAGGCATAAAAAAATTACGAATCGATCCAGAAATAAATATGAATGAATGAGAGTTGCATAAATAATAAGTATCGAATATGAATAATAAAAATAGCCAGGCCCCGCTCTTTTTTCTAGTACCTCCTCTCTCTTTCTTTTCTCTCCGGTTTCAACTCTCCCCTCTCCCATCTTTATTCGTTTCTCTTATCTCTCTATTCTCACCCCTCTATTTATCTCTTCTTATCTGTTTTCCTCATATCTCAACTCTTTATTCTCTCTCCGTCTCTCTCCCCCTCCCCTCTCTAATCACCACTACCACCACCACCATCAAGAACTCTCTTCTCTCTCCTATTTTCTCTCCTCTCTCCTCTCTTCTCTCTTTATTCTCATCTCTCTGCTTATCTCTTCTTATCTCTTTCTTCTCTTCTTTCCTCATCTCTCAGTTCTTTATTCTCTCTCCGGGGAGGGGAGGCTTAATATAGGGGCCTTAATAGAAAAAGAGTTTTGGGGTAGATTAGGCGATAATCATAATATGGAGCCCCCCAACTAGTATAGGGAACTATTAAGGCCCCTATATTAAGCANGCCGGGCTTCTTCCAAGGCCGTGCCTGCACCCTCATTGAGCTCATTGCACGCAACGAGGCATGCAAAGTTCTTTTTGGGTGCCACCCAGACCTGGCAAAGCCAGAAAGTGTTGCTACCCCTGTGCCGAAGGACCAGGCCACCCCCCCACGTCTCCGTTGACACGATCCAGCCCCGAGCATACTCGGTCTTGCCCTCGAAGACCTGGTGCAGCTTCGCATAGTATGCTATAGTAACATAACAAGTAAACTTTAAATTGGAATATACTATATATAAAAAAGTAGTTAAACTGTATAATATGCTATAGTACTGTGTAATGTGGGGGCCCATTTATACCGGTGACCCCAATTAATGCGTTTTTTTCCTTCTTCAGGCCCGTGCCACAAAACGGGCCGCACAATTGATACTTTTTTTTGGCTGGGAGTATTTTTTGGGGGTTTGGTTGCTCCTGTCTGCTGATGGTCAATCTTAAAGCACCCACGACCAAATCCCCGTCCAAACCCTAAACCCTGGCCCNCCTGAAGCCCGAAACTCTACCCCCCCGTAAGCCTAAACCTTAAACCCTAACCAAACTGTACTACTACGGTACTACTATTGTACTACTGTACTACTGTACTCATGTACTACTGTACTACTGTACTACTAATGTACTACTGTACTACTACTGTACTACTGTTTTATTATTATTATTACTACTACTACTACGGTACTACTATACTGTACTACTACTGTACTACTGCTGTACTACTGTACAGTACCAGGCCTCAGACTTGGTCGATTGTGGAGGGGAGTGTAGGCTGGAGGTAAAAGCCTTTAACATGAAAG
>BGNK01002760.1:1014-90964 GCA_003297005.1 Symbiodinium sp. clade A Y106
GTGCCCATCAAACAATCTTTCGAGCCAACAGTATTGCAGCACCGACTGGCATCAAGACGAACACTGGAAGCCTTGCACCGCCTACGTGTGCCTAACACTACCAGCGTACAGGGCACGGATTTGCAACAAAGCGAGCGAGCTCCGGCCCCATAAGCCCCCAACGGCAAGGCTGAAGACTGCCGTCAACGCCTGATTTAGTCCCAATGGCCAGGGAGGATCTCTCTCTCTCTCTCTGCCGTTGCATCCAGGGGGTCTAGCAGCGCCAGGCAACGCGTGAGGCCAAAGCCCTATCGCGAAAACGAAACAGCAAGCCGGCCAGGAGGAGGTCATTTTCTAGTTATTTTCGGAATCTCAACAGGCTCACCCCGAGACCTTCGTCTAGGCAGCAGACTCCGGCATTGGAAAGCAAGCTCATACCCCACCGAGCGGTCTTCCACCGGGCACATCGGGGGCTTGCACAAAATTGAACAGGTTGAGGATTCAAGGTGTCGCAGCCAGAATCCTTCTTCTTCCTAAACCTGCTTGCAGGCTGCACTCGCATGGGGACCTTTTCCTGCGCTGCGAACTTACTCTCTCGAGTCCTTTCGAGATCGCTGGACCCTAAAAAGGGCATCCAAAAACGACGTGTGCTTAGGTTCAAACTTGAATCCTAGGGGGGTGACCACCCCCGCCCCCCCCTCTTTCACGGTCCCCACCACCACCAACCCCCCCACCCAATCAATTTCCCCCACCACCACTCCCCGCCCCCGTCCTCCAACAAATTGGCCCCACACNCCCCCGCCCCCCAACAAATTAGCCCGTGCGCGGTTGACATAGAACAGTCTTCCGTCGTCGAGCTGTGCACAAGTGAGGGACAGGCTCGCAAAGCAAATTTTGACTGCGCCGACACTGCTGCATAACACATTACTCTTTGACAGCCGTTTTGCCTAACATCCCATAGCGATGTTTTGCAAGAGATGTCTTCTAAACGACTGAACTATCCAACAGCTTCTGTGAATGCCTCGAGGGTCGCAGCTCTCAATGAAACGGCCGAACATCGAAGTGGAATACTATGGAATGCTGGCCCAGACATCAGGCTCTAACACGGCACGGCTTACGGATTTTGGCGGGCAATCGGCACTCAGAGCTCTTCGCCTCGCCAAGAGATCTGGAACAAAAAAGGGGCGTTGAGGAAAGAGCTGCATTCCTTCTGAAATCGATTCTCGTAGGTCTGAAGAAGCTGTCGCTTGGCAGGGTCTTTAGATGCATCCACCACGAGCCGGACACACCAGACAAGTCCGAGCTTGCAACCTGAGCTTGCCAGGGACGTCAGCGCCCTGGGTGCAAACGGAGGGATCGGACCTTACAGTGATTTTCGGGAAAAGAACTCGTCCTGCGCTAAGAGCAACCCTGGACCGATGGTAATGTCAACCTTAGAAGCCGGAAGAAAGGCTCCTCATAAACCTGCGCAGGCAAGTTGAGTCTTGTCGGAAACGGAACTCTCGAGCTGCCACAGAAAGAAGGAACTTACAGTTGCTCCAACACAGTCCCTAGTACCCCGGCCCTGCACACCACTATGGCGATCCCTTTGTAAGACGGGACCAATCCCGACCCGTCCTCCGAGGTGGCCCATCGCCGAAGTCCGCTGCCAAGGGAAGCACCTTATCGGAGTGGGAGGAGTAGCTCAGCGAGGATGTTTAGAGCATCGGATGCCCGTCGGAAAGGAGAAAAAGGTGGAGAAGATCGTCAAGCCTTCAGGTCCTGCTGGTCCTCTTTTCGCGACATTGTATTGTCACTACAGGGGGCACCGTCCTTGCTCCTGAGCTGGATCTGACCAGGAAGGCACTGCTGTCCACCCAGTCAGCCACTCTGCCGATCCCCTGCAGCGGGCCTTGTGCTCCAACCAGCAGGGCNACTACAGGGGGCACCGTCCTTGCTCCTGAGCTGGATCTGACCAGGAAGGCACTGCTGTCCACCCAGTCAGCCACTCTGCCGATCCCCTGCAGCGGGCCTTGTGCTCCAACCAGCAGGGCAGGCGGACTGGAAATCTAGACCGGGAGCCGGACGGACCCAAATGCAAACCGCTTGGGTCACTCGCTACAGCTAGGCAACTTTCTGCCGGCTGCAATGCACTGTGTGCAAGTCCTCTGCAGCAGAGGGCATGCTTCATTCCAACCGACAGCCTATACAGCCTGTACAGGGTACAGCCATACATGCACGCAAGCCGAAGACCCAAAAACAGTCGTGCACTCCGAAAAAAAACTAAAAACAGTTGTCAGCTTAGCTCGGAGAGACTAAGTTATGGCTCTGAATGCTGTAGGGCTGCACATGTCCCGTGTTGGCCGCAGCAGCACAGAGCACAGCAGCCCTGTGGACCATGTGCAGGACAAGCCCCTCTTTGGAGCCTGCTCCTATTTCCTAGGTGCCGCTGGGGCAAGGGAGTTAATTACCAAAACTACGATAGTGACGGCTGGGAGTGCCGCCTCACCAGGTTCAAAGCTTTAGCTCATGCCTGAAAGATGTAGGCTTCCCCCGGCACAATGGATGAGTTGAAGCGTCCGATGTTCGGGAACACTGCATCCAATGTCTCCGGGGAGCTCGTGTCAAGGCCCATCCACTCTGCAATAGGCTTCAGCATCGTCTCCCATGGATAGGCTGGAATCAGGCGACCACGGCCGAGGTCGTTGTAGGCCCCTTCCTTTAAGCTGGAAGGGAACTGGTTCAGCATCTGCCCACCCTTGACTTTCCCTCCGAGAACAAAATGCTGGCCGGCCCAAGCGTGGTCGCTGCCGCCCCCGTTGGAGTCCAGCGTGCGTGCAAATTCCGAGGAGCTGGCCAGCACCACGTTGTCCCACATGTTTTGCGCCTTCATCTCTGCAACGAAGCCGCGCAGAGCCCGGTTGATCTCGCCGAACCTGCGCAGACACGGGCAGGGGAGCAAGGCAAGTTCTTCTGCACAGATTCCTTTGGAGCCTCGAGGTCAGGCCAGACAGCAGGTTCGAGTGCATGTCCCAGCCGCCGATCCTCGCAGCACAGCGGGGCCGGTCGCAGCACAGCCGCAAGAAAGCGCCAAGGCGATGACTCGACTGCCGATGCCGCCGTGGGACCGGACGAAGAAGAAGTCCCGCTCTGCCTTCCGCACCTCCTGGACGCGAATGAACTTCGCCACCTGCGAAAGCTGGTTCTCCAGGCTGGAGGACGTGGAGTACTCCGTGGCCAGCTCGACATCCTGAGAGATCTGAGTCACCGCTAGCCGCTTGCAGTGCCTCAACAAGCACATTAAGTGAATCATGTGGGTGTGTGTGTGTGCGTAACTTCAGAAGCGATTGCCGGTGTCCTCGATCGCCCGGCCAAGTTCCTCCGTGGCCTTGATCGAATCCAAGAAAACCTGGGCGTACAGCTCGTTGAAGACATTCGCGTGCTGCTGCTGAGTGAGGTTGGAGATGGCTTCACGCCACAGCTCGAACTCGTGGAACCGAGCATTGCCTTGCTCATCGACGATCTGCCTGCGCAGCGACATGGGACTGGGCAGGACTTGCAACTGTCACAGCACTATGTCACAGCGTGTGGCTTTCATCTGCGCCTGTTGGTCACCATGCCCTGCGCAAAGATCGCACTGCCAGCCAGGGAGAAGGANCATGGGACTGGGCAGGACTTGCAACTGTCACAGCACTATGTCACAGCGTGTGGCTTTCATCTGCGCCTGTTGGTCACCATGCCCTGCGCAAAGATCGCACTGCCAGCCAGGGAGAAGGATGTGGCAACGTACGGATCCGCGGCAGCTACCAACGCATCGGTAATGCGGCCGCCAGCACCTGGACTGCAAGCCCGAGGCTGAGGTGTGCCCACCGATCCCACCGCGAGTGCCCGCACAAGAATGTAAAGACTCGCTGCCCGCCTCTGGCGCTGTTGCCCGCCACCTGGCATGCCAAAGTCTGCGCCGCGGTCTGCCTTATGACGCAGGTCAGGTCAGCATGGAACGAGACACCACTCTGCGCCGGAATTCCGAGCAGCGGCTGATCCGAGTGCGAGAACAGACCCACGCACTTCTCCTTCAGGTTGTTGCGGTACTGATCCTTGTTGAGGGGCTCCACAAGCGAGCCCATGTTGGTCATCTTCCGGTTCAGTGGGAGCAGGATTCAGCGTGTCTGTAGGCTGGCTTCAGCCGCGGAACCCGCTGAGGCTGCGACATAGAGCTGCTTCAAGTAGTCGAAGGAACCATGGATACCGAACTGCTGGCACGGCTGGTTCGACACGTTGATGGCAATCAGATCTTCTGGGTCGAGGTGCAGGTCAGTCCGTACATCCACATACTCCTCCATGCAAGAGCAACACTGGCACCGACATTCGACTCCTGGCCTTCCAGCCTTCGGAACCCTTGCGACCCGTTGCCTGGTAGAGGTCGCAGTCTTGCGGCACCAGCCTCAAGAGCACGATGCAGAAGGCAGGGTGCCAATCGGATCTCTCCACTGATTGTAAGATGGGCCACATGTTCCAAGTGTCGGCGCCCCCTGCCAGGAAGAGGAATATGGTGGCCTGCGAAGGATGGCGAAGCTTGTAAGAGTTTCTACCCAGGCGGATGCCGCACATGAGCATGTCATGTCCTACATCCTGTTGCTGTCTCAGGTCATAAGTAATTCTTCCTGCGCATCGGACGAGGCAGGCTCTGCGTCGCAAACTCCTACACACTGCTTGGAGGGGCGGGGGACCTAGTAAGTCCGTTCATAAGCAAAGTGTCAAAGAGCATAGGCTTCCTGAGAGCCCTTAGAACCCCACTTTTCTAATCTAGCTGACGAAGCGAAGTCCCAAACCCACTATGATGCTCCAGGATTACGACTTGGGGCTGTCACCTACTGCCTCAGAATGTCAAAGCTCCAAAACATATCCTGGCAGGATTCATGAGCCCAACAGTGCACGGAAGGAGGCAGGGATTTGTTGGCGGTTGTGGCAGAATTTTGCGGTGGGAGCACCTTTCCAACAACATCCCAACCCAATCCGAACACAACCCCGATCCAATCCCAACAAAACCTCAACAAAATCCCAACAAACCCCCAACTAAATCCCAACGAAATCCCAACTAAATCCCACTTTTCGGGCGAGGGGGGAATGGAAATTGTTTTCCGTAAACAGGGAATTTCGTGCACTGCTTGAGCAAAACTTCGCACAGTTCGACCATTCGTGTTTGATCCTACGACATCATTCTGCTTAGATTTGTTCAGGTTTTTGCGGTGTCCGCTCCGCAGACACGCGAAGTCAAAGCAGTACGAGTTAAAGCCGTATCGTTGCGGCAGTCCAGAAACTCTAAACTCCCTAAACCCTAAAGGTCTAAACGTGCCAAGCACAGCGGCCTTGTAGGGCTTTTGCGAACCTTCTGAGGCACCCAGGCTTGCCCCGCGCGGCGCTGCTTTTGGCAGCGGCGCCCCGAACGTGTTGAACTCAGGGGTCATCACCACCGCCTCGCCGTATACGGTAAACTGTACGTGTCCGCACTACAGTCACCACAGATGACTCCCATGCGCAAACCCTCTGCGATGTTAGCCAAAGCCTGGCCCCAGTAACAACAAAGTTCCCAGCGGAGGGTATGCGCGACCGCCCGGACAGCGCAAAGAGTCCGTGTCGATGATCCGTCGCAAGTGCATATCGTTTCGTCACGGATCTCGCTTCCGGATCGATCCAAAAACAAGAGTGGGGTCCCAAAAGTACGGATTGCAAACACCTTCAGACAGAACTGGGCAAGCAAGGTTTCCGACGCCTGCAGAAAGATCCCTGTAAACATCTGCTAGTCATGGATTAGGTTTTGGAGGTTTGCAGGTCAGCAGGGCATGCTTCAGAATCGCGGATTTTGTGTTGAGGTTTCGGGTTCGGGCTTCGAAATCGGAGGCCAGGGTTCTCGGACACAAAGCCCGGGAATGGAATTAGCTAGGGCATGTCGGCCGGCTTTGAGACCCAAGCACACAGTGGCCCTGCTGACGTCGAGGGTCTGAAGCAGTCTTGGGCTGGGCTCTGAAACGATCGCCCTGAACCTTGGTCTAGGCCCGTTCATTACCTCGTGCACCCAGGTGCGACCATACTTGCCGTCTCTATTTGGGATCTCGCCACCCTCCCCCGCCTGTTGGGCACGCTGCAGTTTTTGGGCTTCCGGCGCACGCCGATATGCACTGCCTTACGCGAAGGTTGACACATGTCGAGCGCGAAGACAAAGCGCTGACGCCTACAATTTAACATGCCTGACCAGTTGCGAACCACGTCTTTTGCAACGTCGGTGAGGCGGCCGCCTGCGGCATGCGCTCTCTCTCTCAACAGCATCCAAAGCCTGCAGAGCTGCCATGCATGAAGCTTCCCAGTCTTGCAAGCAGGCCGTTAGTACAGCCTGTGAGCAGGACATCCAGCTCCTCGATGGTGGCATTCTCATCTCCTAGATCGGAGACGAGTCGTCCCATGGGACAAATCTCCTCCCAGGACACCGCATCGTAGGCATTGGGCCGGATGCCGAAGCCTTTGCCGCTGTCGCACCGGTCGCTGACCCCGCTCCTGCATGTGTGGAGGAAGGGTCGGAGAGGAGCTCCGCTGATGGGAAGTGCGGGGTGTGGGGCCGGGTGCTGCCAGGTGGCTTGATGAGGGAGGACATGCCGTTGAGGAATCCGATGAAGTGCGGCGGCGTGAAGATCTGAAATTCGGGAGACACGAGCTGCTCGGGCTTGAGCTCCGGCTCCGGCATCGAGTCGGGCATGCTCGTCGTCGGCATGGGCAAGTTGAAGTCCTGGCTTCCGGGGCAGGCGACTCAACCACCGCTCCGCAGGGACATCGGGATGCGGATGCCTACCTGCCAAAAATAAATTTTGGCTTGGTGCTAAAATCTTTCGAGGCTAGGAAGCGGCTACGGGAACCGAGCTGAGGCTCGGCCAAGTAGAAGTTGAAAACGGTCGGCGACTGGAACGGAAACTGGCCCAGCACGTCTTGGAGCTCGCGGAACACCACGTCTTCTTGGGCCACGTCCTGATACTCCATGGACCGCATGAAGTGGAGTACCTTCAGCATAGGTTCTCGCAGGCTGCCGTGGAATTGCTGGTACAAATGGCCATCCATGTCGCCGTCGTTGTGTAACAGGACGGCCGCGACCGTGGCTGCCAAGTCGCCGTACTTTCCCGAGAAAAGCATGCCTCCGTACTCCCCTTTCCGGAATGCAAGCTGCACTGCCTCTACATACGCTGCTGAGGGGTTCGACGTGCCAAATCTCTGGATCAGCCTCTTGCTGATGAAAACGGCAGTGTTCTCGTGCATGAACAGCTGATCTAGGAGGCTCTCAACTTCTGCCAGCACGGCTGCATCCGCTTGCCTTGCCCCCTGGTCCTTCAGAAATGCGGGTGGGTTTCGGAGGGTAGAACCGGCGACATGCACTGTACTCACGGTGTTCTTGTAGAACTTACCGTCCACCTTGAAGATTGTGTTNGCTTGCCTTGCCCCCTGGTCCTTCAGAAATGCGGGTGGGTTTCGGAGGGTAGAACCGGCGACATGCACTGTACTCACGGTGTTCTTGTAGAACTTACCGTCCACCTTGAAGATTGTGTTGGCCGTGATGGCTGGTCCGTCTCCAGGAAGGTGGAACACCTCCACATCGCCCCCTCATACTGAGCACGTCGTGTTCGGCACGTATGCCCCGACGAAGAGCTGCTTGACTGCATCCACTTTGGAAGGTGTCTCACTGAAGACCGCCCGATCCTCGATCTTCAGGAACTGCATTCCGCTGGAGGGCACTGCCCCTGTCCATTGGACTGCAAAGCTGTTGGCCTCGACACCGTCTGCGCTGGTCTTGCCATCCTCGTGGACAAACAGATGTGCGAAGCAAATGGGTCGGTAGTCGCCCCACTTAGTTCTGCCCACGGGGTCCGTGTTGAAGTACATGCGGCCCCCTCGGTAAGAACAGCCCTTGGGATACCAGGTTTTTGGGCTGGTGTAGGGATTGCCGTCGTGGGAGCCGTAGACGGCCAGAATAGCTTGCTCGCAGGTAGCCTGGTCCTCAATATGCGAGCCATCTGGGCAAAACTGCGCCTCTTCTAGGGCAAAGAGGCCGACCGAGGCGTTGAATGGGACTGCCTTGAAATACGAGTATACGCATGGCGGAGGGATGAAGATGTAGTGCCTGCCATCGACCTTGACGATGCTGACGTCGCCAGCCGCACACTCTGCTCCAGCGCACTGCAGGGTCTTGTCCAGCACCAAAGTAGCAGGGAAGGAGCACTCATTGCCAACTTTGGAACAGAAGGCATCATATAGTCCGGAACCCTGGGAGACTTCCAGAACCTCCCCCAAGTGATCCACGGGATAGAACTCAAAGCGGGCACCCTTGGCAAGGAACTTGTGGATCCCTGGCTCGGCACAGGAAGGGAGCGCATCGCCCAGGAAGCCGCCGTAGAAGTCGGGCTTCGGGTGGACATCATGCCTCTGGGAGTCCACGATCATCGGATCGATCAGGTTGTCGTCGTCTTCGTTCTCGATGTTGGGTCGGAAGGGTCGCTCCCGGAAGCCGGTGAAGACCTTCGCAAAGTTGACGATCTGCTCCATGCCGTAGGTCGGGATGCTGTTGTTCTGGGCATCCCTCTGGAGTGTCCCGTTCGGGTGCAGCAAGTCCAGCCCCACCTCGCCAGCACAAGATGCACCCTCGGGGTGACCCTCTCGCGCGACAGGGGTTTGATGAGGGCTTGTGCAGCCGAGCCGCCGAGAAGAGCTGCATAATCTCACGGGCGTAGTTCTCGTTTGGGAAGCGGCCGTTGTAGTCGAAGGAGGAGCTGCCTGTGTTGGTGAGATAGCGGCCCATGAGTGGATTGTAGGTGACCTCCCGGAGCACATCGCGGAAGTTGCCAAAGGCGTTGCGGACGAAGATGTCCTTGCTCGCTCTGCACAGTGCAAGTCATGCAGGCATATGCAAGCTTAGCCGAGGCAGCCGAGGGTCGTAGTAGTTGAGCCACAGCTCAGTCCGGTCGTCCATCCCGAAGCCATTAGCGCTGACGACGAAGATCTGAGACAATGCCCAAGCCACGCGCTGGCGGAGCTGATCCTGATGAGGGGAGAACCCACAAGAACCCTCCCGGCAGCGGGGATGCCGGGATGGCACCTTCCCGAGCTGAGCAGGAGCTACACAGGAGCTTGAACGGCACGGTTCCTTGGCAGACAGGGCTTTGGCTGTCCACACGGTCGACTTGGACAGCTCATCCGCGAATCGGTCGAAGAAGTGGTTGTCCAGGTCTTGGTCTGCACGATCCCTGGCATGGCTTGTGCTCAGCCGTTCGCCCTTACACTTTAGCCCCTCTCCTCTGGCACTCCCGAGCCCTCTAGACAGCCTGGTGGTGTAGAACCGAAACTGGTGCCCCTTGGCTGGATCGTTGGCCACCTGGGCACTTAACCGACTTAACCAATCTTGGCACGCCCCTGCACAGAAGCCATGATTAAGTAGTGCAAGCCCAGAATGCCCAGAACCCAGCCCGAAATCCGCTCAAAGACACCTCGCCCGGTGAGCCACAGGAAAGGCAGATCGATGTGCTGGGCGGAGGAGTCTGGAAGGCGCTGGTTGGCACGATCTCCTTGGTGCCGCTGCTGTCGGGCCCCTGCCACCGAAAGCGGATTCCAGCACCGCCGCTGCCCTCGTAGTACTCAATGTTCAGAGCGTGGCCTGAGGGATGTGAGTGATGTGAGCTTGCAAGTAGGGTCACCTATGAAACTCACTGACGTCCCGTCAGTGACCCCCTCCGCCTCCCGCAGTGAGATTGACCTTGCCGCTCTTTTCCGTCATGCCGTGGAAGCCGCCGTTGATCACCACCTCGGAGCCATCGAGATCGAGCTTCGACCCATCGTCTGACTCCAGGAAGAACTCGTACTCGCCCGCTTGCTGGATTCTTAGCGTGCCTGTCCAGCGGATGGCGTAGTAGTCTTCTGGCAGCTCCGGGGTCCAAGCATTGCTGGAGGCAGGATAGTTAATCTGACTGTCCAAGAAGGCGAAGCTGGGCTGGCTCAATGTCTCGCTGACGAACCCTGCAGGGCTGGAGCTCAGCACGTGCACTTCCGCGCGCAGGCCAGGCACCGCAAACCCCTCGAGCGAGCGCGAGTGCTCAAGCACAGACAAACCCTACGAGCCTACGTGTAGCTTGCGGAAAGGAAAATGAGCTGAAAAAGGCCCTGCCTGAGATTGCAGAATCTCCGGTGCTTTGCAGTTTGCTTCGGTGAGAAAGGATGGGGGCACGCAAAGCCCGGGCATCGGGCTTCCTGGCGTGTTGGTATGAAGCTGAACCCGAGGATGGAAGGCATAGATGCCGCCCTCGGCCTGGCTTCACAGCAACAGTGGAAGACCGGAAGACCCATCAACCCATCCCCTCTCTGGCTCCCAAAACTCCCGCCTGGATCAAGAGCTGCTCGCCCTGGGCGACCTGGTTGAGAGCCTGGCGTGAGCCGTTCGTGTCGTGGCTGGAAGGCTTGGCTTTGGTGCGGGCCTCGTCCAGCGAGCAGGGTGCAGAGTGACTCTGCAAGAGTAGTGTGTCGGGCAGGCCCTGCTGGAAAGGCATCGAAACGGCCGTGACTTTGGACTGGTCCGACCTCGGATCTGAAGCTAAAAACCTCACCGGCGCATACCGCCGCTCCACGAATCCAGCTTTCATTGTGACAAGGCTGGCCTGGCTGCAGCGAAGCGGCACGAATAGCGCTGGGTTTGGCATGTTCGTCAGTGGAACTGACCAGTGACAGCTTTGGTCGCTGGACAGGTGCACATCGTTGCCGACACCCTCTTCCAGAAAGCAGATGTACGCAGAGTAGTTCCCGAGTCCTTACTCNGGCATGTTCGTCAGTGGAACTGACCAGTGACAGCTTTGGTCGCTGGACAGGTGCACATCGTTGCCGACACCCTCTTCCAGAAAGCAGATGTACGCAGAGTAGTTCCCGAGTCCTTACTCACAAGCTTGCACATTCGCGGCTTATGTAAAGCGGTATTTGACATGCACACATGTTTTCCTAAAGCTGAGACACCGCTCCAGCGAGAAGCAAACAGGCCAGTCGGAATATCTGAGCGGAACGCGCCCTCCACAAAGATCTNCTTATGTAAAGCGGTATTTGACATGCACACATGTTTTCCTAAAGCTGAGACACCGCTCCAGCGAGAAGCAAACAGGCCAGTCGGAATATCTGAGCGGAACGCGCCCTCCACAAAGATCTGGCCACCAGCAACCTCGACCTGCTTCCTGTTGTCGCTCAGCATGAAGACGAAACGTCTCCAGCGAGATCCAGGAGAGCAAGGGGTGTAAGGCTTGAAGTCGCGCTCGCTGTCCACGTCGGACTTGTAGAAAGGGTTCACGCGCTCGCGGTAGTACTCGCGAAGGGACTCGACTGGAAGGTTCATCTGCTCCAAGATCCAATCAGAATGGCTCTTCTGACCTGCTCGACAGCTCCAGCGTCTAGACTCTACTGGGAAATCTTCGGTGTAGAAACGTGTAAAAGGAACGGCTGCACTCTTGTCCGAAGTGCTCAACTCGGACAAGGTCTCGCGTGTAGGCCCGAAGCTGGCCTCANAGCGTCTAGACTCTACTGGGAAATCTTCGGTGTAGAAACGTGTAAAAGGAACGGCTGCACTCTTGTCCGAAGTGCTCAACTCGGACAAGGTCTCGCGTGTAGGCCCGAAGCTGGCCTCAACAACGCTCGACATGTCGCTGTCTCCCCGTCTCCCCTTCAGTCACGTGCTGTGCGGCTGTGTCCTGAAATGTCCTGAACACGCCGTGTGAGATCCGACCTTCTTGAAGAAACTAGCGCCGTGCTGCAGAAACATGCCGTGCCGAGAAATGGCTGCCAGGTCGCTCTCATCAGGAAACGGGCGTCAGCAGCGCGAGTTCGGTTCGCTTTGGTGATCCCGAGTGCTTCGTAGATTTCCTGCGGCGACACAAAGTTCATTGACACGATATCCTGGCATGACTGCACGGGTCTCGCATACGGCGTGTACGGTCCTCGGTTGCCATTTGGGAAATCCTTGAGAGCGTCTCTCGCTGCAGAAAGAGGGAGCCTTGCGAGTCCACCTGCGAGCATCCCTCCTCGCGGGTGCAAGTCGGCTTTCCCGACCCCAGCGGAAGGAAGGCGGCAAGCAACAAGAGCAGGCATGTTGCACGCTCCATAATTCAAACTTCAAGCAATTCAGATGGGTGGATCGTGCCCATCAAACAATCTTTCGAGCCAACAGTATTGCAGCACCGACTGGCATCAAGACGAACACTGGAAGCCTTGCACCGCCTACGTGTGCCTAACACTACCAGCGTACAGGGCACGGANGTGCCCATCAAACAATCTTTCGAGCCAACAGTATTGCAGCACCGACTGGCATCAAGACGAACACTGGAAGCCTTGCACCGCCTACGTGTGCCTAACACTACCAGCGTACAGGGCACGGAGTTGCAACAAAGCGAGCTCGCTGCGGCCTCATAAGCCCCGAACGGCAAGGCTGAAGACTGCCGTCAACGCCTGATTTAGTCCCAATGGCCAGGGAGGAGGTCTTCTTCCCCGGGGCATGAGGGGCTGTTAAACCCCCTCGGCCTTACAGGCCCCCCCGATGTTTGTGGGGGCTTTGGACGGGGTGTGAGAGCTTAGTTAGGAGGAGGTCTCTCTCTCTCTCTGCCATTACATCCAGAGAGTCTAGCAGCCTAGCAGCGCCAGGCAACGCGTGAGGCCAAAGCCCTTGAGGCCCCTCGCGAAAACGAAACAGCAAGCCGGCCCTCAAGCAGCAGGAGGAGGTCCACTTCTACGTAGTGACTTTCGGAGGCTCAACAGGCTCACCCTGAGACCTTCGTCTAGGTAGCAGACTCCCACATTGAAAAGCAAGCTCACACCCACCGAGCGGTCTTCCACCGAGCACATCGGGGGCTTACACCGTAGGGTTGTGTAAGGCTTAGAGAGCTTTTAGGGCTTATAGGGTTTATGGGCTGGGGTTTATAAGGAAATGTAGCAGGTTTAGGATTCAGGGTGTCGCAGACAGAATCCGTGTTCTTCCTAAGCCTGCTCACAGGGGACCCTGTTGTTGCGCTAAGCACCGCACTTGCTCTCTCGAGTTCTAGAACTATCGCTTCGGCGCCAGCGCGACTTTCTACAAAAGTCCTCCCCCTCAGCGGTCCTTCAAGCGCTTCGTCTTCGTGGGACATGTGACAGGATTCCAAACCGAAGCTGTTGCAACCAAAGAGAGGCAGCCAGCCAAGTAGACTCGGTATGCGGCACAGACTTCGTCTGGCGACAAGGAAAAAGGTCCAGATCTGTCAGGCTGGCATGTCGGAAGAAATCTTTTCAGCAACCGTGCATACAAACTCGCACACGGCATCCAGAGTGCTCAGCTGCGGCTGTGTTCCAATCGTGTGATCCATGGCAGGTGTGTCGATGATGAATGTCTCCAAACATGCCTCCTGACCTTCTTCAAGGCCCTGCTTCAGCGATCCTCCTCTCCAGTGATGTGCGATGTCTTCGAAGCCTTGTCGCAGGCCATGGACGAAATCAGCGGCGGCATTGTCAGTGATCCCAGCTGCACAGTTCTCCTCCAAAGCTTTGCGCAACTTGGCTGTGATCATACTTGGGTCTCCCTCCGGCGAACAGGCTGCAACAAGCGCCGCAACTTTTGCGAGATAGTTGTCTAGCCCATTTCCAGGCATCACCAGGTTTACTTGCTGGTCGATTCCCACGACAGTGTTTGTGGCCACAATCACGTTGCCCAAATTGCCTTCGTTCTGCCACACTGGTAGGGGAATCCGGTCGAGGTTATTAATTAAGACATCCATGGCGCACAAGCGGCCAAGCTGATGCATCAGCTTGGGCTCAGGAGCCTGCAGAGCATCGTGCCCCTCATGGCCCATGAGCACATGCCCTGCTGCAAACTCCAGGACTCCGAAGAAATTCCCACCGATATCCCGCACACCATCTGCATGATCCCAAACACCTAGAAGCTCCGCTTGCTTCCAATCGCCATTGATGAACCTCGACAGACTAGCCTGGATCTCCCTGAACTCCTCCTGCGCACGAGTCACCACACGCACATGAGCTATCGGCACTTCAAGAACGTCAGCGACGTGTTGCGCCATCATTTCCAAAGCTGCAGCCTTGCCCTGAGGTTTCAGGACGACGCAGGAGGCGCCCAAATCAACAAGCATCACACCGCCACTACCGCCGTCAATTACGTGGGAGCTTATGGCGCTGGACCATGCGATGCTCAGAATGTTGGCCGGGTCGAGGCCTCGAAAATGATCCATCCGCTCCTTCTGCCTCGCAGCAGCTGCCTTCTCCTTTGCCTGCATCGCCGCTTCCGTCTCTCGCTTCAGCTTCTCTTGCTTGTCTCGCTCTTCAGAGCTGGCTCCGTTCTTTTTGCGTTTGGAGCTGTCGGCTACAGCCAGAAAGCGGTGTCGGAGCTCTGCGGAAGCGATCTCTTCCATGGAGGAGCGATCCGCGGCTCTGGGATGTCTCTCCAGCCACTGCTCAGCACGCTCTTCCCAGTCTGCTCGGAGCCCACATCGTGCAGCGAACTCCTCGAGGCCGGCCAGACGTTCTTGCTTTTCTTCTTCCGTGAGCGCTACAGTTGCCACCCTGACTTCGTCGGCTCTGGTGCGGCCATCGCCAAGCTTGATGTCGATGACCTGTTTGGGCTTCGCAGCATACTCTGTAAACATCTGCACATGCCGGCGGCCAATTTCCAGCATCATGAGGGTTGCCAGAAAGGGGCTTTCAGCAATCAGCGTGTCGCGCTGAGGCGACGACGGAGGATATGCCAGGTTCAAGCCCAAGCCGTTCATTAAGGCCTCCGCTTCCCAGTGGCCATCGTCGTGCTGCATCTTGGCGTTGTGGAACCAAGCCATGCCTGCATCTGCCTTGCTGGGCGGACCAAGTCCCGATGCAGCTTTGCTTTCCTTGCCCTTGCCGCCCTTGCCCTTTGAAGCCTTCGGGGCAGGAGGTCCTTTGCCCTTGCCTTTCTCGCTCGTGGCCATGGCGCCTGTGCAAGACGTGGGCGATGGTGCGTGGATACTGGGATGTACCTGTAACAGGATATCTCAGACCCTATCTTCAAGCACGGCCACATGTATCGCACTGTGCTACTATGCCTTGCCGTGGAAGCTTGAGAGAAGAAAGACGACACGGGCGAGAGCCCGGGGGTTTGCAATCCAAGTTCGGGTCTTCCTATAGACCCTTTAACCTTCTAACCCCGATAAGCACCAACAAACCCAAACCTGGTGCGCCTGATCCCTGGGCTGAGGAGGCAACTCCCTTCTCCCAAGGAGGGGGGAAGACCCCTCGAAGCCCTTTTCGCCCTGCATGCTGCACCCTAAGCCCTGCACCGTAAACCCTAAAGCCACTCAAGGGGCAGGGAGGCACGAGCATCCTAGTACTACACCCTAAACCGTAAATAGCCTACACTCAAAGCCTTACATGCTGAACCCTGAGCCCTACACTCGAAGACCCACGCAACCGGGGCGGATCCAGGATCCTGCGCCGGGCCCCGGACATCATTGAAGCCCAGGCGCCGGCCTGGATCCAGGGCCTGTCTGTCCAATTCTCTCCCCCAAAATACTCAATTCCAGGAAGACACTTTTAACTTAACCAGATTCGGGTACGTGAAAGTAGATGCTCAAGACACTAGCAAGCAAAGCAGACCTTTAACCATCCAAGGGGTGCTCATTTTCTTCTAGAGGTACAGTCCTTAACTGCGGGCACTGCGGGCTTTGGGGGACTGGATGTAGGAGGTGTAAAGGGCTCCGCTTCGAGGGAACGTTGAGAAAGCTTTCGCTTCTTTTGAGCTTCATGGGCCTCGTACTTAAACCCCCGTCTCTACTTTCCTGGGTCAACCGAAAACTTACGAATCATTTTGTCCGAAATGCTAGGATGTGACCGCCACGCCCGCTGCATGCGGCAAACACTGCGTGTACAGCAGTTTTCCACCGTTCGCCGGCTGAGGCTGATGCGGGTGCAGCAGCATTGAGGTTTGGCAAGTACTTCTGGTGAGTTTACATGGCACGAGGCGACTGCACAGCTTTGGACCAAAGTCTGCGCTCTTTGCAAGCTGGGCTGTTGAATGCAGTTGAGAGATCATATGCATGAAATGGTAGGTAGCTGACTCCTGTGATATGGACATGCTTGAAATCGAAAATTGTCATGGGGGGGGTCCGTGTCCACATGTCTCCAGGGTCAGGTAGATGTCCTGCAGCCGCTGCGTTATCTGATTTGCTTGGAGAGGGTCCTGTTTGGAGACAGCAAGATACCACGAGTCTACCTGCAATGGACGTACTTTCTTCGACCGTTGCGGGAGCGTCCTCAGGACAGCCCATGTCCAACCGCTGCCTTGGTGACTGTCATGCCTACAGACTGCAGTATCTACGAACCAAAGCTCATGAAATGGGCGACTGGTGCGCGTTGTCGAAGCCTCTCTTGCTCAGCTCAGGGTCTACGCAGCTGGTCTTCAGGCGTCGACCATGATCAGGAGAGCGAGGTTGCCGTTGCCACATGTTGCCACTAGTCGTCACAACACCAAACTTCTCAGTTGGAATAAGCACACTGGGGCAACCCAACTTGCACTTCTGCCTGAGGCAAGTCCGTGCATAAAGGTGCTTCCTTCATGCCTAAACATTCACGAGAGTGACTAAAAACCGTATGATTGGTGGAATGGTGCTTGCTTCGAGTTCTAAATGATCGGCTTTTTCTGTTTCGTTGGGGCCGAGCCAAAGCTTGCTCTGCAAGCAACCCAAATTGGGAAGCATTCTGCCTTCTCGCAGTTACAGTTAAAACAGCCCCTTGCCAGCACCGACGAGCGGGTCCGTCTCGAAGCGGCTGATGTGTGTAGTCAGATGACGTGCACATAGCAGCACTTGCCTCGGTCACATGGATTTCAGCCCTAGCTGCATAATACTGTTATCCAGCCAAAAAATAACTTCAGAGGGCCTGCGCCAGTCATCGTACTGAGCCTGAACAGCCGCATGTCAAGTTTAGGTTTCTGCCAAGAGAGACGAAAAGCCCGGCCGGCCACTGCTGAGCTGCTGTGGCAGATACACGAGACTCTACAACGCATGCTCTTGCATGCCACCGCATGTTCGACATTGCTCGCTGTAGGTTGCTGGGTTTATCAGGCACCCGTCCCGATGGGTTTCATGGCATTGTGCCTTCTCCTCCTTGATGCGCTCCTGCAGCCCAGCTGGCACTGAGAGCTGAGCTGTCAAAGAATCAGAGATCTCTGCGCTCCTCCTCCTCAGGAGACAGCGGCCCTTTCGAAGGCTGTTCTTTACCATGCTCCCAAGTCGAGGCCTGGGTACCCCGAGACGCTGAGCTCAACATCTCAAGAAAACTTCGAAGGAACCCTCCACGCAGTCCAAGCTTGCAGAGTGCCCTGCCATTTTGCGCTTGTTTGCTGCCGTCATAGACTTCTGATCCTCGCCCCACGGTCTTCACTCATCGCCTGCCTTCAGCCTTCCATAAAGTCAACGTCCTCTGCCGCCGGCAGCAGATTCATCCTGCCGTCTCGCGCGGTCAACTATTACTATTGCAGGACGAGGACTTGAAGAAGTGACACGGAATTATCAGGATTCGCTGGGCTGATCTGCTCATCCACTCCTTGACCGTTCGAGAGACTTTAGCGTTGCAGACTGGCAGACAGGTCACATCCACACTACCAGTCACGATCTACGTCTGAACGCGCCTCTTTAGACCTCTTTGCTTCACCACTCTATGCACTCAGAACAGTCCTGAGGAGGTCGAAATCGCGGTCCTGACCGAGCGAGGTAAGGATGCCAATACCGGTGCCTTCTGCAGCAGTGCTCCTTGTGCGGCAAACACAGGAGCTTTCGTTGATGTACCTGCACAGACACGCAGCGCGAGAGAGACACAGGACATCAGTAGCAATGCACAGCGAACATTATCTTGATCCAGCTTCTCGTGCTCCAGCTTTTGCAGTCGACCCTCAGCCATCAAGCTGCTCTGATGAATGGGCGTGTCCCGATCAACGGCTGCTGAGAAGGGGACAACCCTCGGGGTCTTCGGAAGAAGCGTAGACCGTGGGCTCTCCATGTGTCCAAAGTAGACTCCCGGAAGTGCCTCGCAGAATTTCCGTGATCGTGGGACCGACAAAGACATTTTGATACTTTCCGCACGGACGGTTCCAAACTTTGCGAAACTTGACTTATATACTCTCACCAGAAGCCTCCAGAGTGAAAGATGACCTCACTTTCAGCTACTGCCCACGCAGTGACACCTAGCAGTTGCATTACTGCTGGGGGATATTAGTGACATCAGCCCCATCGCCATCATCCCAATCATCCCCATCATGGTCGCGAACATCGTCGTAGTCGCCGTCAGCAGTATCATCGTCAATTTTGCAATGACCGTCTCAGCTGTGGCAGTAATATGCCTGGCACCGCTCCGGAACCTGCTCCCTCCTGGAGTCTACAAATACTCCAGCAGTGTCACTTGCTAGAGAATGGGCCCACGATGTGAGACACAACTCTGCTTTCTTATTTCTTGCGTGTAACTTGATTGTACTGGATACTGCACGTCAAGTTGGCGACATCGTCCCGGAAGACCTGTGCAGCTAGAGCTAGCCTGATCCAAATACCCTCATTTTACTGGCCTCCGCTGGAAGTGCGGCTTCCTCCACCTCGCGCATGGCGGCTTGCTGAGCGGCGACCGCGAACTCTGCCTCGGGAATCCCTTGAACCTACAAAAGCATAAACCTGCGGACCCCTATTTACCCTAGACCGAAGTCATGGCCATGGCGATCATCTCCTCGTCCAAACCTCTCAAGGACCGTCTTGTGAGCAAGTTGTTGCGTCGCTCACACTCGGAAATTCTGGGCAAGTTGTTTAGGGAGGGTTTAGGGCAAGTTTAGTGTGGTTAACCTGCTTCGACTCCCTCGCAAAGCAGGCAGCATGGATCTAGGCAAAAGTCTGGGCCCGGTTGAGGTTGAGAGTTTTAAAGTGTAGGCCTTTGGCATTTTGCCTCTTCTCTGCCTCCTACTAGAATGCTCCGCCTAGCATTCTAGGTGTTTGGGCTTAAGGTTTCGGGTTTGGGTTTAGGGTTTGGGCTGTGCACATCCCACCTCCTCTTCTGGCCATGTGCGGGTCAGTAGAGGATTTAGCTTTGGCAAACGTGGCTGTCCACGGACTGGATCTCTGAGGAAGTAGGTCGCCTTAAGGACAGAGCTTCGCTGACTGTCGAGCAGGCCGGGGAGCTTAGTGCAGCGGTTTCAAGATGTGTGACATTCTGTTCCGGTTGGTTTACATGATGAGTTCCGCCCAACCTATTTCAGTCGCCAGCAGCGGGTCCACGCTGTCCGAAGATACAGACGCTGCATCGGTAGATGATGATGCCGAGGAAGAGCTCTCGTTTGCGTGAGAGTCCAGCTGCCCCTGCATCGCAAAAAGGTTGCTGGAAGTCACCTGCTTGAGGGCATTCCGCTTTTGCTGATAAAGTGGCTTTTCCGCCTTTGCAGCTGTATCCTGCTCCATCTGCTTAAGTTTCCAAAATGGCTTTCCCACTCCAAGAACCACAGCGTCCCGCTTCGCTGATGCGCGTCGACTTGGTGCACCTGGGCCAGCATCGTCTCCTGAGTCCTCATCCGCATCCTCCTCCTTTGATCTCGCACAAAGCTCTGCGGCTGTTCGCCATCCCGGCTGGAGCAGCTGCTCGAATGTCTCGTATCCCCGCAAGTCTCTCTGTGGTGTTTGCGGGCACCTGAAGCTTCCCGATGTCGACATGCTGGAATCTGCAAGGCTTGTGGTGCCTTTCCAGCCTTTGCGTCGGTGACTGGATTTCCACCAAGCCCTCGGACGAAAGCTTCGAGAGCTCCCTCCAGAGCATGCACTTGTCGAGGGTCGGGTGCTGAATGTGGAGTTCTCCGCACTAAACATCGCTTCGGCTGAGATAGACACAGAGCCGCTGGTGTAGGGCCTGTAGGCCAGCAGATCACACCGGGGCACTTCGAGAGATCACTGGCCTCGGGAGCAACTCGACTTCGCGGTCGGCTGGCAAGATCATGTCCAGCCTGCGCATGCTAGCTCGCATGTTTCAAGATCCGCTTTGCGCTTGCAGTCGGGCGGCTCCAAGTGCGCCACATTGGCGAGCGTAGCCTTAGTCATGGCTTGGGGTCGAGCTTTGAACCCTACACATCTAAATCCTAAACCAGGGACCCTAAATCTACTAAACCGCCTAAACCCCAAACTTGAACGGGTTTTGCTCCCTTTTTGGGCCCCCGGCTTCGAGACTCGCAGGTGCCACGGGGACTTGGAGCCATCTGCGTTTGAGCTTCGGCGCTCGAGGCGCCTCAGCGCATAGGCTTCAAAAAAGGGCTTCCCAGAGGCTCTTGGGAGACCATAAGACTGTAGTATATCGTAGTATGTTCGGGTATATTATAGTATGTTGCAGTATGTTAGGGTACATGAACCATGGTGAACTATGCGTAACTTATGCAAGCATCCCCTAAAGATTTGGCGAGGTGTAAGCATGCACGGCTTCCAGCGGCTTGTGACATGGCCATCTGTAATTCCTGGGTAGCGCAGGGAATGATTGGGAGTGGAGACCTAGGTGATGCCCCTCGACTCGGGCACGCAAGGCATAACCAATTGTTTTGGCTGATGCCCCTCTGATCAGCCTTTGTCCTGCCAAAGCCACAAGCCAATGGCCTTCTCGTTGAGCTGTGTTCTGTCAGCACTTATGAGCCTGACCTTGATGATCACTACCATGTAGGAGGTGATGACCATTTGTTGCTTTCTCTGCTAGGCTGGTTTCAGCTAGCCTCGACTGTATCTATGTACTAAGTCTGTGCTGTTATGTCACATGACCTTGTCTTACAGAAGCACATGGTGACCATGCAACTGAAGACCCGGCTGGTGCCTGGAAAGGTCTTTCGAACACCATGGCACTCAAAGCGCATGGCACTACCTCACTCGCTTTTGCTTCCTCCCGCAGTGGCTACGTCTAGACTGCGACGACTGGTGTGTCAGACTGATGTGTCAGTGTTGCTAAGGTCACGTCACGCATATTGGCCAAAGCAATGTTCGTCTTGATCACAAAGGTTCTGAACCGTGAGGCGGCCCCTACAGCGGCTGCGTGTAAAATACGGTGCGCCGGGTGCTCGGTCTCGGCATGTCGGATTGAACTTTTTGGCCCACTTTGCTGGGAGCTCCATAACTCCGCGCTGCCCATACCTCGAGCATTCCATGCTGATGCACTCACCTGCACTCAGTATTGCTCGCATACCTGCACATTAAGGCAAGCTCCGTTCCATTGATCCATATTCTTGCCAAGCAGGGGCCAAACAGAATCACATCTGCCAGGTCGCCTGGCGAATTTGCCACTGCCTTTTATGCCGACTGCACCAATGAATAGCATCCAAGGGGCTTCCCTGTGGGCTGCGTCGCTGCCAGGTTTGTGTCAGGAGCGGGCGCAATGATTCCAACCTGCACGCAACTCATTCTGTGCCCCAGCCTTGATATGCGACTTCTTTTTACATTTGGGCTATGCATAACGTCTTACACCCCAAACCCTCAGGCCGCAGCACAAACCGAGTCAGTCGAACATCCACGGCTGGCGGTGGCACCTTCACCAATCCATAGAAGAGACCTCCCAATCGTACCGCTAAGAAACATGTGCGCGCGCAGTCGTACCGCAGCTCTTGTCGTGTTTGCGGGAGTTTCGCCGCTTTCCTCAGGCCTAAGGGTCAACAAGATGCCAGCAGAGTGGCCTGCTGAACGTGCAGAGTCTCCCAACCTCGGCCCCAGAAAAAGAGCTGCATCGCAATGCATAGTACTTCGTCCTGCCTAGCAGCCTCTCTTGATCTGCCTGTCAAGTTATACTGCCTATGAGGCCCACATACATGCAAGGCACGCTGGTGGCTTTTGTGCCCACCGAGAACCCAAGCTTTGCAGAAGCGGGGTGGCCATCTCAGCACGACCTGCATTGTGTAGTCTCCTAGCCTCCCACCCTAGGAACCACCGCGGTCTTGCCTGCTCGAGCGCAGGCGTCTACTGCAGAGCTCCGGCCTGTTCCGAACGAGAACCGCTGAAAGAAAGACTTGAAGCAAAACGGACCGGCCTTTAGCATCGGCCATGTCGGATGCCGCCAAAGCCCTGGCTACACCATGTCAGCTGAAAGGTCGACAGCGGTCGAGACATCGAAGGGCCTCCGCCACACGTTGGCCTTGGCACAGCACCTCAATGCTTCCGCCAGGCCTTGTGCCCCAAGGCCCTGCTCCAACCTGGGAACCAGGAGAGCCACATGCCGCAAGTGGGAGAGTTGGGGTCCTATGAGTTTCAAATCCAAGTGTGCAGACCTGCAGCTTGGAAGTAGCAAGAAGAGGAGGAAACAGAGGAGCGAAGCAAAGACTTTCAGGACTTTTGCAGCTTCAGAAAAAGTCTTCGCAGTCCAGCAGAAGTGAAACCGCCAAGGCAGATCTTCGCAGGTCAGCGGCCGTAGGCGTCCACACCTAGGGTTCTGAGAGATTTCACTTGGAGTACTGATGACGACAGACCCCTTTAAGGCTTCGCGAGAGGGAGGGCTCTCCCTGAGGGCCTCGGTTTGTCGGATTTGCCTCCGGTTTTGCTTCGGGTGCTTTGGGATACCTGAGTCTGCAATCTTCTTCAAAGGCACCCAACGCATCGCCTTCTTCCTCGTTGCCGTCCTCACTCGCAGCCTGAATCTCGGATTTGCACTCATCGATCACTTTGCGGATGTCTGTGACCTTGGTTTTATGTGGCTCCAGCATCGCGAGCGACGGCAAGCACCCCGGGTCACTGGTCACTGCGCTTGGTTGTTTTGCCTCCTGCATTTGGTTTACGATCTCGCAACTCGACAAAAACTGGACTCCGAACGACGGTAGTGCACACGGCATTTATCCAGTAAAGAATCATCGCAAAGCAGATAAGACAACATCATGAGACAGGTCTGGGACCATCTCACTTCAGGAACTCACTGAGCAAAAGTCCATTCTTTCTTCAGAGAAGCAGTGGTCCATACCGAAGCCGAGCAGGGGGCCGGGCCTGTCCCGGGCAGCTTAAAGAGTTGGAGAGCCTGCAAATCCTGCTGCCCGGTTTTTTCAAGAAGCTCGATGGAGTGCCATGACTATTGTGGGGCGTGTCGTTTCAGTAGTGTTGCTGAAACCGGGTGCAGAGTGATCAAGAAACCAAGGAGATCGAGCTGTCTCTCCCTGAAACAGCCAAAGAAAGGTCTCTCTGAGACTGAGATGAATTTGCCGGCGCCCTCCCTTAAAGGCGCAAAAATATCGTCTCGACATACGGAGAACAACACGCCGAGAATGAATTCCAAGCTGGAAGGGTTCACAGCCGCCATGGGCCAAACCTTCAACACAAAGTGCGCTGCGCGTCTTGGACGGCAAGCCAAGCTTCACTGAATTCCGTTGTCGAATCTTCCAATGCAGGGGGCTTCGCATGGCTGGTGTTTGCCGCTAACTCAGCATGCCGGGCAGCTCGGTTTTCTTTCTGCCGGGTTGCTCTGTGACTCGGGCGAGGTTCGGTGGATCCTTGCTTGTCGCATCGTCCTCATCAATCTCGTCGATCTCCGGCAATTCAATGTCTTCCTCGTCTTCCTCTAGCTCGCCATCAGCGTTCCTTTCGACCGGATCGGCAAGCAGCTCCCAAAACTTGCGCATCGACGGAAGGTGCGTCGCATAGACAGCCAGAAGAAGGAACGCTGCGGTGCCGTGACCGATCAAAGAGGTGGCTTCCCAGGTGCCGACTGCGGAACGCAAAGGCATCTGAACAAAGGAAGCTCCGGCGACCAGCCCAGAAAGGGTGGAGACCTGCGTGTGGAAGGTGGTGATATACTCCCAAGGCAAAGTGCGCAGAAGCAGGACACTCAGCAGCCCCGTGGCGCAGCAAAGAGCCACGTCCACCACAAGCAGCAAGAGCGGATATAGGATCCAGTGAAGCCTGCCCAAGAAACAGATCGCCAACGGAGAGCTCACCAGAATGACCCAGGTCGCAAGGAAGAACTTCCAGAACATCTTCGTGTCAAGCCAAGGCATAAGGACTACCGTCAAGACCGCCTGCACAAAGCCCTCCACAGTGTAGAGCATGCTGACCGCATCCAAACTTGGCCCAGTCTCCGCGATAAGCATCGGGAACACGTTGAAGCCGTAGAAGCAGAATCCGTACACGTTCAGGCACTGGCAGCAGGCCAGTACACGGAAGCAGCCGTCCGCCCAGGGGCTCCCGACTGCCTGTATCTGCTGCGAGCGTCGGGTCGCACGGGAGTGTCTCAAGATGTCATCCAAGGCGCCGATGTGCGTCAACTCTCGTGCAAGAATCGGTGTCAGCGGGGTGAAGTTTGTCATGTGGTTCACTAGGGTCGTCCGATCTGCGAAAGTTCCCCGCATACGCGCCATGGTTGTTCTCCGACCTGTGGATCGCAGGCCGCTCTTCTTGCCCGTGCGTCCTCGCCTTAGGTTCCCTGTCTTGCTCCTGCCGAACTGCGCTGTCATGCTCGGCTCCAACTTGCCCATCTTAGCCGATTGCCCTTCGCCATTGCTTTCACCGGGCGACTCTGCATCCACCTCGGGCATCAACACTGAAAACGCTACCTTCGCACCGGCTCGCGGGGAGCGCTGCGGCGTCTGTGCCTCTTCGCCACAAGCGGACTCCTTGCTCTTGCGAGCCCGGGCAGCCCGAGGGCTGCTTGCGGCGCTCGCATGCAACGTGCCAGGGCCAGGGCACTCCTCCTGAGCCTCTGCACCTCCGAGCTCCTTCTGAGCCTCCCTCATCCGCGCTGCACTCCAGAAGCTCTTTCGTGGCACCAGCACCCAAGCGAACAGGGTCACTAGAAGCGGCGAGTTCAAGGCGATGGCTCGGAGTTTCCAGGAACTTTGGAACTGCGGCTGTGCCAAGCAGAAGCTGACGAGGCTTGTCCACACGCAGCCAAGTGGGGCGGTGACGTAGTAGAAGAGGCTGCGGAACTTGCTCTTCCCTTCCGAGGGCACCGTCACAAGAGGCCCCACGACCACTGCACTGTGGGTGAGGTGCAAGGTCCCAACAGCCGCCAACATGCCGATGCCAGACACGCTTTCCAGGCTTGCCAGCGTTAGACAGGCCATGGACAGCACCAGGCAACTCAGCACCTGCAGCTTCAGACCCCACAGCTCTGTCCTGAAGTTGCTCAGAACATTGTGGCTCAAGACAGTGAAGCACTTCGCCCCCATGAGCACCAGGCCCCCAGTCGTTGGGTCTACCTCTGATTGCCCCTTCGACGCCACCAGAGCTTGGTATAGCGGGAAACACAGCAAGGGGCCATAGGAGAAGCCGGTTGCGATCCAGAACATGCACAGAAGTAGGGGCCGCTCGTCTGAGTCCTCCTCCACCGAACCCATGGCCAAGGTTAAGCTGTAAGAAAAAACCTTAACCCCAAACTCGCTAAACTTCGCCCTCAAAGCTAAAGCTGAAGATGCAATGGGAACAGACACAAGCCTATTGCACTTCAAGATGGCACCACCAGGAGGAACAGCAATGACAACACGCTTGAAATGGATGCTGGGCCCCGGAGCCAACTGCCCAACTCTAGCTGGAGCCGAGCCATTTGGTTGAGGATTTAAAGTAACTCTTGCGGATTATGTACTACAAAAGACTTTGAGTAGTACTACGATTTCTAGGAGACTCTGAGTCCGGAGCTCGCTGGCGATTCCGGTTGTACTGTCGGGCCCGGTGGTTCTCGAAGTACGCCCGGTTCCAAGAATTCATCCTTGCATGTTTTTGAGGCAGAATGAAAGGGCGGACGTGCTAGCGTTCAATTCGCCCGCTCTCGGACCATGATTTCTTGAGACCCTTCAATCGCATGCGGAGGCTCTGGTTGGTCATATAGTCATCCTTGTTTGTGATCAAGCTGTTGTGGGCATCGGTGAAGTTTGTAAGAGCTTGGTTCATCTCCTCGCGATTGTTGAGATACTTGGCTTTCTGTGGGTCGGTATCTGCCATCGCCGACTCTTGTGTCTGAGTGAAGGCTTCGATCTCACTGTTGGCACCTGTCCAGGCATCCAAGAGCGCAGAAAGAACCCCCCTCCCCCCGCCCCTGCACAAACAAATAGAGAGACCGCTCAAAGTCGTGGCCTTCGGTGAGTCCCGTGAGGAAGCTCTTCTCTAAATCTTCCAGCCGCGTAAAGAACTCCCGGCTGTTGTCCAGCATGCTCTTCACAAGATCCATGGTTTTGGCCTCGAAATCGGACAGGGCCTCTTCGATACCTCGGCTGAGCACATGCCGGCCCGCGCAATGCATCTCCTTCTTGCTGACAAGCAGCTCTCTTGGAGCGCAATCTCGTTCGCCATGAGCTGATTCTCCAAGTCGCCAAGTTCGTCAAGCAAGTGCTTCAGCAGGTCATCAACCTCTGCCCTAGCCCCATCTTCCTTGTCCACTTGGGACCTCAGGTCTCAGCATGTTCAGGCCAAGCGAAAGACCTCCGGCCCGTCAAGGATTACAGCTTGGGCTGCTGCAGGACCTTTTTCTTGACACTCTTGAAGTCTCGGATCTGTTGGAAGGCTTCGTCTTCACTCTCTTTCTCCGAAGCGTAGATCGCCTGAAAACTTCCATTGTGCTCCAGAAGGAGCTCGACTAGCCGGCACTTTATTGCATGAGAGTTCTGCAGCCTTTTCGAAGGCTGAAACCTTCCTGAGCCGAACTTCGTTCTTCTCCTGCAGAGGCGCATTCTCAGCGTTCTGCGACTTTGCTGCGGTAACAGGACATACCAGCTGCTGGCTCTGCTCATCCTCCATTCGAGCTCGAAGACCCTTGATTTCTTCAGAAAGCTTATCTCGATAGTCCTGCCGACTATCAAGCCGTGCACGGTGCAGCACACCAAGAGAGCATGCAATTTTGCATGCCGTACCGACACTCGGCTCAGGCAGCACATTGCCAGTGAAAATCGTTCTGCCTTAAAGTAACAACAAGGATAAAGATTTCTAGAACTCGCAACAGACTCACTGTCGCTAACCACAATCACCCCTCCACACTGAGCAAAGTCCTCCTTGAGACCTTGATAGCATTGCAAGACCAAGACGTTCTCAGGCTCCACCTCCCTGGAGAACATCTCCTCGAATAAATCTTCCGTGCAATCGAGGAATGCCGTCCTGAAGCCAGGAACAAATTAAACACGCAGAAATTAATGTGCGCACCTGTACTGGTCAGCCAAGATTCTTCAGCTTCTCAATTGTGGCCGACTTTTCCTGAATATCAACAAATGGACCGCGCGCATGGCTTTGGAGTCACCACCCCGCTGGCGTCTCAAGCACGCCGTAGCGCTGAGAACCACTGGCTGCTGATCATCTTTAGCCAAGCTACTGCCTTGGCCTTCTGCTGCATGTGCTCGGCCTGCTCCTTCTCGCGGACCTGGCGAGACCATCTGTTCCAACGGCTGCATGACACACAGGATTTTGCAAGGACTTGCGGCAGAAGGTCTGCGCGTAGCACATCGGCAAAGCTTGCAGCGTGACAGCTTTCTTAGCGACATGTGCTGGCTCAGAGTATCAATTCTACATGGTGCCGCTTCCAGTACGTTCTGTCACAGCCATATATTAACATGACAACTGTTGCGGCAACATGTCAGATGGCAGTCATGTTTGAAGAACACCCTCCCCACCGGAAATAACGCAAATACCCAAAGCGCTCGCATGGATGTAGATCGTTAATCCAGCATCTGGTGCGACTTTCGCACGCAATGTTGGAGTGTCTTCGGCAGGCAACACTTGCAAGGGAATATGGGCTTTGGCGTTTGATGCTAGGACAGCACGAAGGCCTCTCTCTGGTATAGCGAAATACAGTACATTCCACACTCCCAGGCCTCGGTAAGCTCTTCCAAGTTGTAGCCTTCCTGTGCCTGAGCCACAGCCTCCGGGTCTGCTTTACTGCAAGGATTGGGGCACGGAAAGCAGTGAAGGACGGTAGCAACAGTAACTTGCCATAGCTGCAACAGCCTTTAATTCCAGAACGGCAGACCAGTCTCTCGTCTGAAACCTTTTCGGGACTGCTCCAGGTACAAGTGTGCCTTGCGGTCGATGAGCATGTAGTCCAAATACTTGAGATGCGGCAGATATGCGAGCCTCACTGCTAGATTCTAGATGCAGCTTACTTACAGCTGATTCAGTCGAGATATGGGTGGCAACTGCTTAAATTCAGTCCTCGTGGCACATGTTGATTGTAAGAGTCATGGTTGCACACCTTGTTACCCTCCATGCACAGACATCTCAAATTGGCAAACTGGCGCAGGTAGTCGATCTGTTTCCTCAGGAATTCATCCGTATGCCGAGTCAGATCCCCGACAGCGTTCGCGGAGAGCTTTGCAAAAGAAGCTGCTTCTTGCAGGCCAGGCATCAAATCCTTCATGTTGTTGTGGCCCAGGGACAAAATATTCAGCTTCGGGCAACCGTCCAGTCGGTCTGGCAGAGCATGACAAGAAGCCGCGACATTTACCGCCTAGTTCGTCATCAAGGAAACGATAGCAAAAGGGAACAAGAGACAGCAGCAGCAAGAAACCGCAACAGCAACAGGAAATGGAAACAACGTCACAAGGAAGGCCCCATTTCATGACAGAAGGTGGCCTTTGATCTCCTCAATTTGGTTGTGGTACAGGGACAAGTCCAGCAGCTCGTGCAAGTCGTCCAATCCTTCGATTTCACCTGCAGTGCGGACCACTGTGTGGCGGTGCTGGCTTCTGACACCGCCGCTGATGGTGCAACAAAGCAACGGATGTTGTTGAAGGAAAGGTCCAGCCAGGTAAGCTGTCTCAAATGACCCAGGTTGGAAACCCTTGCCGAGCGAGCTCGT
Source organism: Symbiodinium sp. clade A Y106 (assembly GCA_003297005.1). NCBI lineage: Eukaryota > Dinophyceae > Suessiales > Symbiodiniaceae > Symbiodinium > Symbiodinium sp. clade A. The sequence goes on from BGNK01002760.1 coordinate 29,785, forward strand.
TTCATGCTGCTTTCATGAAAGACGTGCATTGGGCCGCACAAGGAAGACTCAAGCAAACCATGCTCTTTGCCCGGCAGGTGACTTGTCGATGATGTTGTTGTCAAGCCGAAGCGTCAGAAGGGTGTCAAAGTTGTTCAGGTTGGAAATCTTGGTGAGAAGCAGCCCGGCATGGCACATGAAAGCTAAACTCTGTTCCCTCCCTGCCTCGATGATGTTCTTGAAGGACAGGCGAAGTGAGGTCACTTGTGGAAATTCGTTGGTTGGCCACGCTTTGCCATCTGTTCGGACAGGCTCCTCGACCCCTTCGATGAGGAGCTCTTCGCTGATTACCTGCGGCTCCACAACCTCGGCCTTCTTCTTCCTTGGCTGCCATGTCGGCCACGATTCACCGCATCTTGCTTAGACATCCTGGTCTTGACGGGAGAGCGACAGGTAATGAGGTGATGCTGAGCGGCCGTTGCTCTATGGCAATTTTTGCCACATTCGCATTCGAAGAACCTTGGCCTAGGCTGGCCAAGGCATCAGCCATGAGCCAGCCTCCTCGGGGGCCTGGACGCCACCCTGACGTGGCTCGAGAGGAAGCTGCGGTTGCATCGACAATGCTCCACACAGATGACTCCATTAACAACCTGTCGCATCAGTGCAAGGCTGGAAGACTCCTCACCTTAGGCACGAGCCGTTCTGCTTCCACAAGAAGGGCCAAGGCTACACGCCATTGTGCACCCTTCTTGCCTGGCACACTTGCATGGCACAGCCCCGAAAAGACGAATTGCAGACCGGGGAAACCTGTTCCTATTCTTCCGCCCACTACCTGCCACCACGTAGTCAAGTCAGAACCCGAGTCTTGCAGCTTTAGCTTGACGACCTCCCTAGAACTCGGAGCAACTGTGGAATGCTGAACTGGAAAAACTCACCCCAACGCCAGTGTGCTGTTCAAAGCTGACTCAACTACAAACATTCGCCAGGTCACAAGCGAAGACACCGCTGCTCAGCGCTAGTCTGCTGGGTACTTGCTTCCGAGCAGCACACCTGAACTTGCCAAGGACAGTAATGATCAGTAGTGAATGCTTGACTAAGGGCCCCTACTAGTGCATTCACTTCGAATGCTGGCAGCAGCAAGCGTGAGGCACGTCGTTGAAACTAAAAGTGCCACGCATACCGGCAGACATCCGTGTGCAAACACCGATAGTAATGGCAGTCCCGGTAGCATCGGCACACGCTCTTGCTATGCCTCCAATCAGCTCCTAGGACCCGGACGACGACGACCGCCACTGCCACTGCCACCACACCGGACGACACCAACAACAACACCAACACCAGCAGCAGCAGCAGCAGCAGCAGCCAGGACGACAACGACGACCACAACAACAACAGCAGCAACAGCAACAGCAACAGCAACCGAACCGCAACAGCAACCGCAACGGCAACGGCAACAGCAACAGCAACAACAACTACTGCTCCTGCTGCTGCTGCTACTACTACTTCTACTACTACTGCTGCTACTACTGCTGCTGCTACTATTGTCACTACTGTCACTACTGTCACTACTGTTACTACTGGTGCTACCACTACTACTGCTACTACTACTACTACTAGTAGTACTACTAGTACTACTAGTACTACTAGTACTACTAGTACTACTAGTACTACTAGTACTACTAGTACTATTAGTACTACTAGTACTACTACTGCTACTGCTGCTGCTACTACACTAGTAGTAGTACTACGACTACGACTACGACTACGACTACGACTACGACTACTACTACTACTACCTACTACTACTACCACCACCACTACCACCACCACTACTACTACGACGACTACTACTACTATACTACTACTATACTACTACTACTGCTACTACTACTACTACTCCTACTCCTACTCCTACTACTCCTACTCCTACTCCTACTCCTACTCCTACTCCTACTCCTACTCCTGCTGCTGCTGCTACTACTGCTACTACTACTACTACTACTACTACGAGGCTGGCCCTCGAACAAAGTAAAACAAAGGGGTCGCGCCAGGCCGCATCTTGCCGTTCCAGAAGATGGCCGTCATGATTATGATTAAGCAGACTCATTCCAATCTTGATGAACGTGCATGAGGGTGACGATATGAGAAGACAGTGACAGGATGATAACGGCAATAATGATAGTGGAAGACACAGACAGGATAACGATCATGATTTTCCATGTGTTGGAAACCCCACGCACGGTCCCAAGCTGTGGCCATAAAGGTTTTTCCAAACTTGAAGCAGGCATCTCTTTGGAGCCAATGCCTCCCCGAAGCCGGCAAGCGGCTGACAGGCTGGCAGTGGCCGTTGCGCTTCGGTAGCATCTGCTGACTGATCTCCAGGACGCACTCCAGAAGTACTCCGACGACCACCACCACCACCACTCCAGCTGCTTTCGGGCTGCCGTCAGAGTGCCAGCCAAACTGAGAGGCCCACCATTTCTGCAACTTGGAGAGCATATCAAACCTCGCTCAGCCGACTTGATACAATATACACTAAAATACCACTATAATACACTATATACTGTATACTATAATTTACTATACTCTACCATAATATAATATTATACAATAATCCCTGGCCTTGCTACGCCTTGGACTAGGCCTTGCTTTGCTACTCTTGAGGGGCAAAGGGCGCACGGATCCAACGACCCGCCAGTGACAACGCTTTCACGACCAGTGCCCGGCTTGGCTCCTTGAGATCAGCATCGATGCACCAGGCTTCAAAAAATCAACTTGCGAAAACCGTGAGTGGCTGTTCTAGTCTTAGGGTTGCTGGCAAAGGTGCGCTTGGATCCAGCATCCGATCTCGCATGGTCTGAAGCATTGCCAAAGCTTCAGGCCAACGGTGCTCTTCAGCGAGCTTGGAGAGTGAGAACTCGTACCTCGGAAGGCGCACGGCACAAACTTGGACAGGCTGCTGGCGTCTTCATCATGCATGCCAGGTTCAATCAAGCCACTTTTGCTGCAGAACACGCGGACGATTTGGATAGTGATCACGCTGACTCGACACACCCGCACGCCCCAGAGCTGCGCGACAGCTTCGGCAACACTGCCACCGACCTGCGTTCTCGACTAACGCACAGGCATACCTCTCTGGCAGACTCAGGCGCGTGCAGCGTTGACAGCACTTCGAACCGGGGAACATGCAAGGGTCCGCAGCATGTGGGGTGCTGCTATGAATTCATGCTGCTAGTCAAGCAGGCCATGCATCAGCGGCTGCAAGCAAATGAGTTGCGCGCAAAGCCCCCATAAGAGAAAGCCGAACACGAGCGATCAGCGGCATGTTGACTTCAGCGCATCAACTCCATTTTAAACTTCCTCACGCCGCGTGGTCGAAGCTGCAGCAAGAGCTTGTACCTGCCACCAGGCAGCAGAGAACGGCACAGAACACAATTGCGGGGGGCGCGTGGCAAGCGCCTTAGGCGCCAGCTTCCCAGTGCTGGGAAGCGGAAGACCGCGGAGGATCGGATCGCCCAAACAGAACCTCGCAGAGCCGGGCGAGAGCCGGGCGAGAGCCGGGCGACAGCAGGTTTGCACTTTGGCTGACAGCGACTGGTCGTCTCTTTTTACGCTTTCTCTTCTTTTGGGGTGAGAGCAGGAGCAGGTGTCCGATTGACCGGCGCATGTCACTGAAAGCCCGTAGCAGTGCAGCTCAGTTCCTCTTGCTCAAGGCGCACAGGTCCGTTCCAGCTGCCCCGGGTGGACATGAACACCAGGCGCTCCCACAGATCGGTTTGGGGGGGCCCCCCGTTTCTGTCATGGCCTTCCCAAGAGGTAGGGCCTGGGGCTTTTGCTGTATGCGCCTGAGGAAGAGGAGGGTGGCCCAGCGCTGGGCCTCCAGCAGCCCAAGCTTGGGTGGCGGTGCTGGGCCATAGGAGTCCCGCTTCTGAGGATGGGTTTGACGATAAAAGCCATGCTCCATGAGGAAGTTTACTACTTCGCCAACTGTGTTTTTCTTGACATCAACGACTCCGACTTCGAAGAGGAGTTGAACAAGCTGGCCGCTGCTGATGTTCGGCGGCGTTCCCTGCGCCGCCTGCGTGAACCTTCTGGCAACATCGCTTTGCAACTCCTTGATGGGCCCCTGCGCCCCTGCAGCTCTTGCAACCACATGTCGCCGCTGCCCAGCCAGGTGAAGCGAGACAAGCTGGCGAGACCGTGCTGGAAACAACCTCCTTAGGACAATCCACGTCATGCTCAATGCTTGATGGCACCACTGTTTCTTCCAAACTGCCCAAGTGCTGCAAAGACAACAGACAGCAGCAGGCAAAGAAGCACGAAGCCGGCCAAATAGTCCCAATCCATAAGCCAAAGCAAGCGAGAGCGATCACTGCTCCACCGAACTGCAGGAACGGAGCTTGAGCCGCAACACGCGAGCATACGCGAGCACACTTGGCTTAATTGGAATCAGGCAAAGAGGAAACATGCTGACTGACTGCGACAGATGAAAGCACAGAAGGAGCCTTGGGTCCTGCGCCGGCTCACATAGAGTCATCTGACCAGACGTCAGCGGTTGCTTGAGCCGACACTTCGCGGATTCACGGCTGTTGCCTGCAAACACGCCTCCCAGCATTTGCAGGTACACTTTGGGTTGTTGCGCCGAGTCCACCGCCCGATCCGGGAAGCCGAGCTGTAGAGAAGTGAAGCATGTCTCTGGTATGCAATTGTCACAGCTCTCAGGGCACAGAGCGCCGACGGAATCACTTCACGCCCACCACCCAACTACGCTGAGCTTGTCCATGACGTCTTCCCTCCAACGCTTGGGATGTTCTTGTGGTCCGTCAGCTTGGCATCTCTTCTTTTGCAAGCAGCACCCTCTTGGCCATCTGCCTGAGGGAATCCTCGGACGAAAGGTGTTCACACCGCACAAACTTCATAACCCACATACCAGCCTCCCGGCCTCCGTCTCGGAAGCCTCGAGCTGCTTGCAGAGCGCAAGGTTGCTCCTGAGCATTGCCTCCACCTGATCCAAGGCCGTGCCTCCAGCTTGCTGGACCTTGGCGCTCTCAGAAGGATCCCAAAAAACTCAAGAAACGAGTCAACGGGCCAATAGGCAATCTAGGCACCTCCTCTTCGGTACATCTCTCACAGATCATTGCCCCAGTTTTGCTCCGTGTAAAGGCCCACCCACGCCCATCGCTAAGGTAAAGGTACTCTTGGCCCCCATGTCGGATAACGCGAGACACGTGAAATGCCTCGCCGGGTATGAGGACGTATGCAGTGCCTGCTGCAAAAGTGTCTGGCTCAGCGCGCAGATTGATGCCCATATCGCGATCCACGATTTGGTAGAAGCGATCGACATCTTCCACCTGCGCCGGCGCCAGCTCTGAACTCGCAATCTTAAGGTAAAACTGACCCCACCTGGTAGACATCGCCTGCTGCTTGTGCAATGTAGAGGCCAGCACCGGCGACCGCAAGGCCACAACCAGCAATCAGCGCCTTTTGCCACCTGCTACCGGGTTGCTACCGCGCTTGCCTACATTGGGCGTGATCTGCCGGTAGTCATGCATCTCGGAACATTAGCTGTCCACTCGGCTTTCTGGCACGAATGTCTCTGCACACGACTTGCTACGGCTCCATCGGAAAATGCTCATGCAATTCGCCGCAGGGCCTACGCTCGCGGAGACCCCGCGATCAAACGCGAATTTGCTGTTTTTCGAACGGGTCTCGAACACGCGAAGAGCCGCAACCTCAGCCAAAATAAGCACGAAGCGCACGTGTATGAGGGGTACTGTAGTACCATGTGCGGAGTCTTTGCTCTTCTGTTACAAGGCTTTGCTGCTTCGCTCGACTCGCAGGCGGCCACTGACCGGCTGGTAGGACTTCTGCGGCATAAAGACTCTAGCTGCGCTGGCTCGATCAGAAGGTGGATTCGGTTTGAGCACAAGCCCCGAACCCGACACAAAATGCAACGGGTTGGCAAACTCGCGGCTATCATGCAGCTTTCGAGAGAACTCGATGCTAGTATTACAGCCACGGATTGACAATCACGTACACTCCAGTTCCGGCTGCTCTTCAAACATGTGCTTCATGATCACTGTCATACTTACTACACCTCTCAACTCCCTGGATCAAGGCCAGGCCCACGGAAAAAAATTGAAGTTCGAGTGCCAGTATGAATGGGCACTTCCCGACAAAGCCTCGGAAGCTCTGACAGCCCGCACAAGCAGCTGGAGATGCAGGCACCTGGGCATGACGGGCCGCGACAGGCAGTTCGGCACCTCCAAGGCATCCGATGGGCAGCACCTGCTCGAGGGAATCCGCTTGGCAGCATGGTGTCTCGGACCTCCAGCAGGCAGACAAAGAGCAGCGAGTGGCATTCCATCTTTCCGTGGAGACATGGTCTCAAACCAAATCACAGGAATCGTTCGCTTTTCTGATTCGGACTTCGGACACCATGCTCATCAGCAATCTGTCTGTACAAAGGTGTCCATGCGAAGTGGCCCCTGGCCGCCGGCGCTGCGGCACTGCTTTCGCTCGTTTGACGGTAGCGTTAGCAACCTCCTGATCAACCGTGTGTGCGAATGTCTTGGCCAAAGCTTTACCACAACTGGTCTCACTGAATTTCGTGCAAGCCGTGCATTCAATTAATGGCTATCACTACATGCGGCGCTGTGATCCAGCGCGCCAGGCCTGCAGCGTGCAGCGCCTGATATTGGGCTCAGGCTCAGTAGCGCCACCGAGCGGCGACTGGAGCAGGCGCCTTCCTTCGCTGCGCCTCGGACCTCAACGCCCTCTCAGGCCTTGAGGAAATGGCGACGTGTGGTGAGCGCGGCGTGCAAGGACCTACTGTTCTTGCCCTGGCACACGGCTTTGTCCGCCTGGGGGTCACAGGAAACGGGCTTGGCACGTTCCTCGAAGCTCTCAACCTATCATGTGCTGGACACGGCGCAGCTCGATTCAGAGGCTCTCGGGGTGTCTGGGGTCGGGCTGCACCGGGCTGCTTCCTTTGAGGTGGCCCAAGACTTTGCTTTCTCTGTCGAGGCAGATGTCCAAGTCTTTCAGGCACACCCAGAGCTCGCATTCTCTCCTCCGGTCCGAGCTCCAAGATAGAAGTGCGCCGAGCTTGCGACTTTCCAACGGAGCTCCTTCGAAGACAAGACCCCTCCGACAATGCCCTGCAACCGGAGGTTGATGGTCGCCCACTTTGCGGCACTCTGTGGTTCTGCTCATACATCTCGCTGTCATCCTCTGTGAAATACAAACTGAAAGGCTTTCTGGTTGGAGTTCGCAGCGTCTCTGGCGTGCAGAGAAGGTCACAACCTTATCATCGCATTGTTGCTTTTCCAGCAGATTTTGTCTCACCAGGGCAACCATCGATACAAAAGGCGTAGTTTTGCTGCGCATACCACTTTCTTACAAAGAAAAGATTAATTCTGTGACTCAGCCCGCGGCCGTCAGGTGCAGATGCCTGGTTCGTGATGTCGCAGAGCACCACAGGCACAGCAGCCATGGTGAGTGCTGAGCCTCTAATCTGTGCCGAGCTGAGCTTCAAGCGATCTTGTTTTAATCTTCAGAATCACTACAACACTACTCCACGTCAAACTTTCATACATCAGGTGACTCGAGCCCCGGCGACAGGTACTTGTCGCCTTTGCAGTCTGCCTCAAAGTTTGAGCACAGCCAGAGCTCCGTGTGCCGATGGCCAAGCCTGTCTTTCCCCTCGCCGCGCATTCTACGAATATCTTCCGCGCAGTACTTACCGAGCAGCAAGCTCTTGTGAAGCCCGGAACAATGGTCGCGGGCACCCAGCAAGCTTGCCAAAACAGAATGAACCACAAAGTTTACTTCTTGCTCGAAGCATACCATGAAGAGATTCTTCACGTAACCCGTACTTCTGCTGCAAAGACCACCAAAAGGTGAAGATCTGCCCATGGCCAGGAGAAACGACGGTTTTCATCTTCTGAATATCCCATCGAAACAGAGACACTCTCACCGAGCTACGTGTAAACATGTCCAACTACCACTCCCAGGCCCTTGCTGAGAGACCACGGCCACTACATATGTCGTTGCCTGCTCTGTCCTGTTATGCCACATGCCATATTCACCCGAGTGGTAGTTGGACGGCCCGCACGAATGCGTGCGAGGGACGTGCATACTCGTGATGCAACCAGACCATCATTTCCGATGCTGCACCTCTGCCATTTGCAGATGGTAGCACTCGGCTAAGCACTATACAGGAAGTGGAATCTCCAGCGCAGCGGAGCGATGGAACTCCGGATAAGCTCCCTATGGGCCACACCCTGGCACCACAGACCTGCCCGCAATTTCATGCAAGCTCGACAAAGCAGAGCTCTCATTGCGGGAATTGTCGGCGCATGCGTCACTCTCGAAGCTCTTGAGATTCGCAGGGTTCACTGATGGCCATGTTGCGTCCTGCTTGATCACCGACCCGCTGCCGTAAAAACTGCCAGAGGCTCTCGCATTTTGTGGCGGTGCGTCGCTTCCGACGGCACGGTTTTCCAGACAGCCGGTCCTGTGCACCGCAGCGGCCGCGGCATGGCCAGTCTGTAGCCGTGGGCCCACCTGCCCAAGGCTTTGACTTTTGCCCTCGCTGCTCAGGATCTGATCATCCAACAGACTGTCACTGCCAAAGCTCGAGAGACATCGAGGGTCCAGGTATTTGGGCATACTCGAGCCGGACGCAGATCCGTCGGATGACTTGGACAGCACTTGCGCACGCGCGGCTGAATGCGAGTCAGAACTGTGTGACAAGAGGTTCACTGAGGAGGTGTTGTTACCCGAGCTCTGCTTCGGGTCGCTGCTTGCGAAGAGACCATCGATCATGTCGTCTGAGACTTCGTCCAAAGGTGGGAGGTTAATAACGGTGTAGACTCTCTTCTTGCTGTCCCCTCGTTGCTCTGAGGAGCCCGACGAGTCAGGGAATCCTAGTTGCTGACGGTACTCTCTGAGAGCAGGTACGCTCCCACCAGAGCTTTCCTCAAGTAGCCGCTGAATTGCATCCGAGCTTGGACTCGAGGGCAGCTGATTCGAGGTTCCACTTTCAACGGACATGTTGCTGCCGCACTTGTCCAGGTGCCTCTGCCTACCACCATCCTGTAACTGACGCCAAGCACAATACTTCTCCACAGCTCTCGAGGTTTCTGCCTCATACGTCGCCTGCAAGTCGACTGCACTTGAACTGGCAAGGCTGTTGATTGTCAAACTGGATCGCCTTCCACTTTCCGCTTTGGCATCCTGTACTTCCAGCCAGAGGATGTATTCCTGAAGCGATCGTGACGCCAACGCACGACTCCCCAGAAGCTCATTGGCCATGCTGCCTGCAAGGCTATTGGCCAGGCTAATTGAATTACCAGGTTGGGGGGAAAGCCTCTCCGGGAAGAGGATGCTGCCCGCGCTGTTCACGGTGCTGCTGTGCTTGCGAGAAGCAAGCAGCGATTGTTGAGGCGTTGGTGCCTGACGTGCCTCCAGCCATGTGATGTACTCTTCCAACGCGGGCGAAATCTCCTGACGAGCTCTCCTGGCATCCAGAGAGAGAGAGTCTCTTGGCATTCCCGGCGGCGGGCTTAAACTCCGAGGCGAGCGTGAAGACGGCAGTTGCAGCCTGCCCTCGGTGGCTCCCCTTTCGGCTTGCTTGAGGCCTCCCTCATGCCCGCTCGACATGGGGCTTACTGCGGAAGGACTGTTTGCCGGAGACTCGTATGGAGATTGACTCGGAATCTTTTCAAGTGGCTGTCCAACTTGCGAGGAGAACATGTCTGCGTCATCTTCATAATCTGCCCGGTGCAAGTTCACTGTCAGCCTGCATTCGAGCGAGTTTCTTGCATTGGCTGAAAATTTCCACCTGCTGCTGTCTGAACCTGCTGACGTCCTGGAAGTTGAGCGCTTTCCCAAGTCGCCAGGCTCGCGATCGAAACGCGCGAGGTCTATCGCTTCCAAGCTGGAGCTCTCCATGTTGCTGCTTCGGGCGTCCATGTGTGCATCTGTTGCCGGCGTCTCGCTCTGGATATGGCCAGTGTCACTCATGCTCGAGGTTCTCTTGGATGAAGCCCTTTCTGTAAGTGCCCGGGGAGTTTGATAGATCTCTTGACTTGGCTTTACCAAAGCACTAGTCGCTGTCTGCCGCAGAAATGCACTTCGAAACTCCTGAACCTCCTGGCTCCTGGCATCTGCTGCTTCTCCGAGCTGATGCGTCCGCCCCGCGCGACGCATGTGATGAGCCTTCCACGGACCACAAGTACCGCATGAGTAGACTGCCCCAAAAGAAAGCCACCCGCTTGATCAGGGTCTCTTCTTCTGCAGGGCATGGGAGATGTGCGAAGTCTCCCGGGGCCTCTTGGGCCCCCCCCGTTGTTCTGGGATATTGAAGAGATATGAAAAATGGATTGGGTCGCACGCTTGGACAAGACACCATTCAATCTCACTTTTGCTTTCGCCAGGGCTGTGGTGGGGAGTCCCTCCCTCTCTCTCTCTCTCTCGCTCTCTCTCTCTCTCTCTCTCTATATATATATATACATATATGAATGAGATTCAAACTCTGAGGCTCCCTGCCTTCAGACCATGCCCGAAAGCCGCCTTCGGCGGTCTACGAACACCTAAATCTGAAATTACAGCTGTAGCCGCACGGCTTCGGTTCGGTTCAGAATAGGCTCGGCTTTCGCACCACCTTGCGCCCACAGGGAGTGTCTTGGCACACTATGACCCAGCAGTATTCAAACAGTGTCGGCAGCACAGGCCTCGCGCCGGGCTGACGTGGCAAAGGTCAGCCCTTCCTCGCCAGAGGTCGGTTTGAGCTACGGACCCCCCAAATTCCCCCCCCCCCCAACAGGCGCTCGCACGCAGCACTTCGACTTCGCTTGCCGGGCATCTCTTCACTCACCGCTGCCCACTCCACTAGCTCCACCCAAGCACAACACATGCCACCAATGCGAAGAATGCAGTTGGCTGTAGCTGGCCTGCCACTCACCGGGAAAGGGGCTATGCCCAAATGCAAGGAAGCCATGTTGGTCTGTCTCTGGACTGCAGGGCTGTGTTTGCCTGCTCACGGTGCTCAGAAACAGCTGCGACGTGCTACACGATCTGGCTTGGGACAAACAGCTCAAAATGAGGCTGTGCTAAGCTTGGTGTTCTGGCGTTTTGTTGAATGTCTCGAAAGATCTCGTTTTACGACGCGAGACTTCATGCAAAGACTGGATTGCTCAGTGTCACTTTGCATCGAATGCTGCGGAAGCAAAACGGCACACAGAATCAGAATGAATCAGACTCAGTGTTGCCATTCACTGGAATCACCGACATCATCTTCCCGTCTCTGCTCTTGCACAACACAATGCTGGGAATCCATCTCTCTAACGTCGCGCCACTTTGTGGAATACGACGGAGACGGAGAGGCATGGTCCTCACTGCATCTGGATCTCAAGGCTTTGCGCAGGCAAGGGATGGCGGCTTGCATGTCCACGATGGTGGCATGCATGAGGTCCTTCGATCAACTGCGCTTGCCGGCACCCCACGTTTCCGGTGTAGCTTAATCGAAGGGAGGCTCAAGTGCTGACTTCGCTCGAAGGAGGTGCGACGCCTGCCGGTGGACCTGGCGCACTGAAACCCAGCACTTACATTCGACCTTTCTGTGCATCAAATCAACACGACGACCCGTGCCTGCCGCTCGCCACTGTGCAGCAGTGGGTCGGCGTCGCTTCGAACCATTTGCTGCCACGTGACCTGCCCAGAACTCGTTCTCATGCCACCAGTAACATCGTACACCAACCAACTGCCAAAATCAGCAACAGCATCACCATCACCAAGCAGCGGCAGCAGTGGCAGCAGCAGCAGCAGCAGCTGCAGATACTGCTGCTGCTGCAGCTTCGGAACTGGCATCTGCATGAGCAACACCAGGGAGCCGCGTCGTCGGACCAGTTGCACTTTATGCACAGCTTGCCGAACCACGAATGACTTCCTGACTGCCTGTACACGCCTGGCCTTCGGATCCGCAACTCTGTGGGCGCAGAACGCTCTACGCTCCCGGTCGTGTCGGGGAGATTCGGCAACATTCAGTGTCCGCAGAAACGTTTCTATGTCCACCTGAAGTCGCGATGTCTGTGACTTCTGCCATGGGGCTCAATAACTTGAGAACCTAACCTGACACATGAACTCCAGAACTCCTTCCACGTGCAGAAGGTCTCGAAACACCATGCGGCCGGCCAAACAAACAGATTGTGGCAGCAGCACAGCACTCACGCCACGGATTTGCATCGCTTCAGAAGTATGCTTTTCTCATCTCGGACACCAGCTCAGCCTTTTCCGCTTGAGGGCAGGCGCACCATCGGATCGGCATCACTGAGATACTCCTCGCAGGAAGATGGCATGCGGCACGGCCCTTTAAAGGCCCTTTTGAACGAACATCCTCGGGCAAGGCGGCCAGCGCTCGCAGCTCCAAGAGATCCTGGCTCTCCTCGCAGAGCGTAAGAACTACTGCGAGAGCCCAAGGGCTCCCAAGGGCTCAGGAGCCAAAGGCAAGAGACTCTCAGAGGCCCCAAAGCCAAAGCTCCTCTGCCTCACCCGGGCGGCCCCCGGCCTAAAAGCAAACTTCCACGGAAGCTGAGAGCTTGCGCTGCCCGACCCCCGAGTAGGGCCTGCGTGCGTCGCCTGGCAACCATGGCCTCCAGCAAGTCCTTCCGGGCGAAGCTTGTTCTAGATCGACAAGACCCAGCAACACTGAGTGACCACGAAGCATTGATCATCAGTAATCCTTGCTGAACGCAAAAAGATAAGTAGGGTACTCCGTGGTGGTCCGCAGAAACAGAAGAACCGAGGCTGACATATCAATTGTCGCACATGTAGAATTCTGACGAAGCGAGGTGCATGTACTTGACACGAATCAGGAGTCCGATCGGCCCAACCAGATGCCCTGATTGCAGCCTTTGCCTACCATGCCTCCTTGAGTTTCTCTAAAACCAAAGCTTGCCCAAAATCCTGAACTTCTGTCCTTCCAAGGGGCCGAGCCGCCGGAATCCCGGAGCGCCTCCTCTGCGGCTCGCCGCCACCCAGGCCAACCCTTGACAAGGGCAAAAAATCGGCCCTTGCGCAAACGCCGGTTAAATGCTGCATGGGGCCGCACAGCTAAGGGCTCCGAAAAGGGCTTCCCCAGGGGTTACTATCAGGGTTCCCTTCCTTTATACTGACACCGTGTTGGGTATCCAGGCCTTGGCCTTGGTCGTGGCCTTACGTGACGTCTTCGCCAGCCTCGCCTCTGGCACGTCGGCTTGGAGACGCTTCGAGTCACTTTGCGGAGCCGCCAAGCAAGCCTTGCCAACTCCTCCCAGGCATGGCCGAACGCAAATCAAAGCGTCTCGATCTTCGAAGTGGATGCGAACCATCTTCTGCGGCCGCTGGACCTCCAGAAGTTGCTCAAAGCTCCCGCACTTCTTCAATCAGCTAAGGCGTCTCTTAACTCCAGCACCAGGACCAAAACATACACAAGCAGACAACTCAAATCAAGGTCCCCTACCTTGTCAACTTCGATAGACTCGGCCGAGAGTGCCAGAAATGCCTTTTCTGCCGCCTCTGCAGACATGAACAGGGCCCTGGCACCTTGCAGGGCTGTTCCGGATCCCTCCGATCCCTTCACCATCGTGATGCCCTCCACATGAGATGCCAGATCGCTTCGTAAGGAGGTGAAGAGCTTCGTAATGGCACCGAATGCCTCCGCTCGCCGCGGTATTCGATGCAGGAACAGCGTCCTTGCCTGCAGGTCCGAGTCGCTGGCAGGGGGGGGAGGCACCCAAATCATTGCCGGCATCTCTTGAGAGCGCCCGGTGCCTCTCAGCCGCCGCAGAGCAATCTGCATTGTCACGAGCACATCCTGGGCACAATCGTGCGTGCCCGTGGCACGGAAGTCGTCCTGACCAAGGATGTGCTGCACCAGCTGTGCCAATGCGGGTCGCCGCTTTGGTTGACCCTCGACTCCATACCTGGCGTCGGCAGGCAACTACAACAAGCACCGCTGGACCTATCAATGACGAACTCTAAAGCCTCCACAGCATCCTGTTCTGAAAACCCCGCTCGGAGCGTTCGAGGTATGATGACAAGCTGCAAAAGCGAAATATCCAAAACCAGAGGTGCATCGAGCCGTAGCACATCCAGGTCTTTGTGCAATGTGTGGCCTACAACCACCGTCAATGGATGGATTAGGCCGAGGATGTCTGCCTGTGCATCCTCGAGCCTATAGTCCACCTCCAAGTCCTTCGTCTCGATACCGGTGATACTGCTGCGGGCATCTGTGACCTTGCCGGGAGGCCTCACCAGCCTGTCCAGCAGCAGCTCGCCCCGGGCGTTGCAGACGCAGACGCGCGCGAGCGCATCCTCCTCCAGATCCGTGGAAACCATCTCGCAATCCATTGCCACCAAAACGTCCTCTGCCTGCAAAGCCTGAAAGGTGTCCGTGTCCGGGGTGGCTGCCGCCCGTGACCTTCTCCGACCTTCTCCGAGACCGGCGAGTCCGAAGAAGAGGCCGAAGTTTGGGTGAGCTCTGGTGAGCTCCACTAGTCGCAGCAGGCGACTAGCGGTCCGATCACCTGATCGCACTATGCACGGATCATCTCACAACTCCTGCCCTTTCCGAATTGAGAGGACGGGGCCCCGACTGCCAAGAGCTTCCTTGAGCTGCTCCTTTGCCTTGCAGTGCCAATCCCGCGCATGCGTTTAGGTTAAGTCCGCGCGGGACTTGTTGTCGTGGGGCTTCGGCCCTCGAATGACATGCACATGCGTGGTTCCAACCTGACCTTCAGCCTCTTCCGGTCGTTACGCAGAACTTTGCTCCCCAAATCTCCAGAACCACATTCCTCCAGGAAGGCTTTCAAGGCACTGATCTCATGCCTTGCACGGAGTTTGGAACACTCCCCATGCTTTCAGAAGCGGACAAAAGCTCGGAGCAAAGACGGGCCTTGCCGGATCTCGGGCGGACACGTTGCCCCTTGCCTCCAGCCACTCTGCCCAGCTTTGACCTCTCAGCATCAGCGCATGAAAGCGGTCTTACTGACACCTTGGCTTCAGTTCTCGGCCCATCCCTCTAAAAAGGGTTCTGTGCCAAGGCTCCGTGCCGATTACGGGCACCGCTGGCCTGCAAGCTGCGCACAACTCCAGCCAGGAGTTGGTGATCATCGGCCCCCTCAGTTGGGGCAGCCTGCAGCCCCATAAAAAGAAGAGAGCGGGTGCGCTGAGGCCTCACATGCTTCTGCTCAGCCGTGACTGATAGTCGTCTGCGATTGGATCCCAGTTCGCTGCTGTTCAAGACTGTTGCCGAAGGCTGCCACCTCCGATAGCATGCAAACTTCTAGGACATCCTGAGCAGAATGGTACATTGGCAATCACAAGCGACAAACCTCCTCCTGCCTGCTTCGGTCCACAGCTGTCTTTTTCTGGAATGCCGCTTGCAGTCTTGAAGCCGTGACCGGGAGAAGAACACGCGCCACAAAATTGTGGTTTCTGCAAAGAAGGGAAAGAGACAGACAGAGAGAGCGAGACAGAGAGAGAGAAGGAGAGAAGGAGAGAAGGGTGAAGCCCTGGCCAAGTGCTTGAGAACACCTCATCTTCTAGAGCTGCATTACAAGACCAAAAGGGCAGGCCCCGTGTCTCGCCAAGTCTAGTGGATGCTAGGCTGAACAACTGTGCAAAGTCTCGCCTGTCTTAGGCAAAGAATTCCAAGGTCCAGCGACGGGCACGCTTGCGCGTGCTGAACCAGTCCGAGTGCGCATGACCCCCACGCCCAGAAAGCCAGGTATTCGGCAATATAATATAAGGGCAAGGCATTTGTTGGAGGCAGGGATCATCTACCTGGACGCTAGGTGCAGTGTCTGGGAGCCGTTGCCTGAATGTTTGCAACACCTCTGCATACGTGTGTGGCCTGTGTAGTTTCAAGTTCGGCAGGCAGCAGACAGTATAAAAATCTATCGTTGGTGCTACACTCCTTCGGAGATAAGCAGCCCTATAAAAGTGCTGTTCCACCTCGCTCTTGTGAATAATCTGCTCTACTAAACTATGTTAACCGGCGCAGTGGAAAACACACCTTCCTTGGAGGAACGCAGTGCTAGTTTCAGCGCGGCCCTCCATGCAAGAGTTCAGCCCCCACTGACCGAGTCATCAAGCCACACCTGAAAGAGTTTTCGGTTAATCCAGCATCTCCAAGCGAGGCGAGAGACAATGAAACGGAATCGTCGGGACTGCAACTGCTAGACTACCTGACTACCTTCTCACACCTTTAGTCGCGTGCCCTCTTCCACAATTTCCAGGGCTGATGAGCTCAACGTCAGGTCCTGCGGCGCAAACGCAAAACGGAAACAAGCTGCTCAATCATGCTGCCAGTCCATGCTGTGTCCTGCTGCAGTTCTCCGGGGAGCAGTGAATCTAAGCCCGCCTGCACCAGCACACTCAGGACACCAAGGGGAGGGTTGGACATCTCGCATTGCCCTCTCCGGCCTTGGATGAACCTGTCCATGGAGTGGCAACTCGTCCCATATTCAAAGCGGATGTGGCCTCGCCGCATGACTTCTCCAACTGAAGCCAGGGCAAACGGAGGTGACATGCGGAACAAGTCCCAGACCCCGGACTTTGGGATTCCTCAGTACCGTCACGTCCGTCACGGGTTGCGTCTGGGCACATCGTCTGAGGATGCTGCCGGCCTCCTCTCCGAAGCCCACTTGCTTCCTGAGCTCGGCAGAAACTGAGCACAACAACTTCGCAGACTTCCCCTCCAGCCTAGTAATTCGTAGCCCATTCAGCAAACGCATTCCAAGGGTGGCATCAAGCCACAATGCAACACTGCTAGGAGAGTGAATGAGAGAGACGGGGCGACAGAACAAAAGCTTGCGCAAGTGTCTATGAAATTGAAAGTCTATTGAAGCACAAACCTATCGAGCGCTTCTGTGACCTCATCACCAATTCGGCCTCCATCGCCCATGTCTGGTGCCCTCTCACACTCCCGAAACAGGCTGCACAACATGACGACCTCTGCGCATATCCGTATCCCTGTCCCATCTCGAAAACAGAACTAAAGCCCTAAATCTCAACCCTAAATCTATAAACTCACAGTATACACGCCTGGCACCACAGTGCAGCGAAGTGTCCGGTCTCTTCCAGGCTCGGGAGAGTCTCCACTCAAGGCATCTAGCTCCACGCCTAGGAGGCACGGAAAGCATCGTGAAAACCCTGTGGCTGAGCCTCACGTTCGCCTCAACTTATGCCAGGTCTTAGTCTTGCTACGCAGGAACATGGAAATCAAGCTCATTGATCTTGAAAAATTCGGCAATAGTGCGAACGATCGCTGGATTCAAACATCCGGATGGCAGCAGCTGGAAGTGCTTTCTGGGGTGTGCCATGTCAGGAATCGTGTGACTCAACGCCTGCTCTACGCTATTGTTTGGCCAATGTGTGCCAGTCTGCACCTTGCTGCCTGCTGCTACCCTGCTTCTTCGTAGGTTGCCGAGTGGCGCGACACCTCGTCAACAGGACAGTTTGCCACCTTGAACGAGCTGCCACATGAGCAGCTTGGTTGCGCAGCTTCGTCCGTTCTCAAGCACAACTTGCATCCGAGCGGCAGCATCACCTCGCAGAGGTTGGCAGCATGGGGGAGTTGGGAAAGAGGAACACTTGCAAACGCTCATTAAAGCTCGAATGCAGAGCATGGCACTCTGCTCTGCTTTCCAAGGTCGCCAGAAGCTCCTCTTGGCGCGGGTCTGCTTCTCGTCGCCTGCGCTTGATTGGTCGGATGGGAGGAGCAGCCTTGGGACGATGTCCCATGACATGAACGGGTCGTGAGAGGTTCTGATACTTCGGACGTGACTATCGTCCCTGTCTGCGATATCGTGCATGCTGCAATTCCTTGTTGAACTCTGCGCCACCAGCACGAAGGTTAAGGAAGAACAGGCGTCTATAGGATAGTCTAGGTCTAGGTGTGAGAGCCCAGAGTGCTCCCAGCTCTGCCATGCTCTGCCTCTGTCCACCTCCAGATCCCAGCCTCAGTGCCGAGCGTTGTCACTAACGACACGAGATTAGACGAGGTGTCGCCCCCGGCCCCGAACCGAGAACCTGTCCGTGGTGTCCCAAGTCCGGACCGCAGTCGCCGCAGTCTTCCTCGTCGAGCTCAATGGCCTGCAACATGAGGCGACTGACTAGGTAACTCCTCAGAGGTGGGAAGAGCTACCGTGCAGGGTTGCCTTGCCACTGGCGAGGAGCTCTTCTTCCAATGAATACTCCAGCGACTGGGCCTCCACGCCACAGAATCACCACGCAGAATCGCAGCGTCTGCACGAACGCCTGTGGGACCTGGTCCTGTTCCACGACAGCCTCCGCAGCCTGTAACACAGGGTGAAAGCAAGTGGGTTAGGGGCATGCGAGTCTTGCCAAAGATGCTTTGACAAGCTTCTTCGATCGTTGGGGATGACTCCCGGAATCTGTGTGCGGGGTTAAGCAAGGCCTGTGCCTCCTGCACTTCTGCGGATCCGACGATGCCGACTCGCGGTGCATCCGGCGGCGGCGGGGGCCCCCTCGCACTGAGCACCTCGAAGAAGCGATGAATCTCCCGCACTCTTTGCACCTCGGAGTCTACTCACAGAAGCCCCCGATCTCGGGCCTGTCGTGGTGTGTCAGCTGGCCGTGGTGGGGGATGTTGCTGGGCAACCACCTCACAACAGAAGCGCAGTGGTTCTTCGAATCCTTGATGGAGTGCCGAATGCTCCCAGTCTTGTGCTGCTCGCAGCTCAGGATGCAACCCCAAACGATTTTGCTGCTTCCGTCTGCCTCTTCAGCACCAGCTCACGCTGGCGCATCATTTTTTGCCTTTCGAGGCCCGGTGGCGGTGTGGCACAGTTTCTGCCCATCCAGACAGTAATTCTGCCATGTTGCTGCATGCTGGCAGTGCCTCGGAGCATGAAAGTCTGGATTGAGCGGTTTTCACGATCGTATTTACGCGCTGGGCATCTCACCGTCGGACGACCGCGCCGACAGCGGCTGATCGCCTCGGAAGCCGCGACGGAACTGACACGGTGCATCAACAGGCACCGCTGTGGAGGCCCGAGCCTGCCATGGCCCGCGACATCGGCGAAATCTTCCCTAGCTAGAGCCAACCATAGCGCTCATCACAAGAAGATAAAGAAGAAGAAGAAGCGTCAAAAATGCCTCCAACGGTTCCACAAGACCCAACACCATCCCTAGCGGAAACAGAATGCCCCTTTGTCAGCACATCGCAAGAGGAGCCGTTCATTCTCCAGGCGCTGTGGCAGACAAGCGCTTCCACTCAGCTACGTACCTTGGCAACAGTCAGGAAACCGAGACCTCTCAAAAGTGACGCTATCACTACCAATACGATATGGCGAATAATAGTCGTGTTCTTACTTCTGAAAATAGAAGGTAGCACACCTCTCATCGCCTTTGAGCTGCATTGCGTAAGCCCAAGTTGTAGCTCCCAGTGCGAGGTCTCCAGGAACTGTGCTTTCCATTGCCTGACTTAGCAAAGGTCTCTTTGCTCTCACTCATGCAATGGCAGGGTTTGTAGTTCTTCCCTTCACCCCAGACATCGACAACACAAGCGTCAGCGCTTCCGCATCCACCGAAAAGCAACCGTCAGCCAAAGCTTTCTTGTTTCGGTGCACGTACTGGTGCCGCCAGCCAACATGAGAAAGGTTGAAACGCCAACGTCGAAGCCTTCCGGGGGGGGGGTTCTGCACACTGGCCATCACGGTAGTTGCACGTGACGTTCGCGGCACACCCTGTGGGATTGTGCAGCATACAAGCGGACCTCGGTCAGTTCATGCATCGGCTCTTCGCAGTACTTTGATGTCCGTCGGCGCCGAGCCGGTTGACTGTTTTGAAGCAATGGACTTGCTATATGCCAGCACACATGACGAGCCGGTTTGACTTCCGAAGCACGTTCGACGGTCAGGTTGCTTGGATGAGTATCTTTTCAACTTTTGACCAATGTCAACAGATCAGCAGATTGGCTTCTGTGCATCCCAGTTGTCGGTGACAAAGCCTGTGATTTCCAACCAGCAAGCGGTGTCCGAACGATCCTTGCTCCTAAAGTCCTAAACCGTACCGTTCAGCGAAGTGTGGTCTTGCAGGAAACCGGTGGGATGGTGGCGGGCCCAAGCTCTCCCGACGAGACATCCCTGCTTTTGTGGAACAGTTTCTTGGGAGCCGCAGCCCAAGTTCCAATCGACGTCACTAACAGGACTTGCGGGGCCACTGCCTGTGGCAGTAGGCTGCATCAAGTTTTCAGCATCCTAGCTCAGTCACTCTACATGGTCGATGTGCAGGCCTGCGTCTTGCCCCAAGTTCGCCATAAGCGCTGCCCAGACTCCAAAGACAGGTTGCGGACTCGTGCACAACGGCAAAAGCAAAAACACAAACTCCAGCTTAAACTGTATCGGGTGCGTTCTTCTTGGTCTTCCGTTCTGCTTCTTGCTTTCATCAGAACAGAGGTGGCATGCACCCAATGTCTCGTTCAGGTCTAGCGCTGAGATCGCCTCGCGAAAGACCTCGGCCAAGTCCTCAATTTCCAGATCTGCCTTGAAGACACGGCGGCAATGCGAAGCTACCAGTACGTCAGTACGTGAACGGGTTGAAGGCTCGAGCCCTGCCCTGCCTGGACACCCGCAAGCTTTACAAGGCTGATGGCCCAGGCGCGGAAAGCGCCTTCGGGAACCTGGCCTCAGTGAATTCATCTACCCGACAGACACGCAGTTGTGGACAATACACGCATTTCGCCAGCAATTCAAGCTTCCCGTGTGCATTCGAGGCCATGGGCAAAGGCCACTGTGTTACTTGTACAAGGAGCAATTCTCTGCGGTCGCCATCAACTCTTGACGACGGGATGCGCATCGCATCAGAAAGGGATAATTGGTGTTGACCAACCAGGTCCTTAGCACGCGTTCTACCCTGCTCCTGGAGCCTTTATACGTGCACTTGTCTTGTTGCCGTGTTCTCCGTCACCCCTTGCCGCTACCCATCCCTCGCTTTGCCGCTCTCTCACTCGCTCTCCCTCTCTGCTTCGGCCTGTTGCTCTCTCGGACGTAACGCATCCAGCCCACCCTACGGTCGTCCAGCATGCAGCACCCACAGCAACAGCTTTAGATTTTCTCTGACTCTCTCCTTTCCTCTTGTCCTCCTGTCGATCTTTCCGTGGTCTCCCATGCACGCATCTCTGATTCCGTGCGGTCCACTGTCACCCATCTGCCTGATTGGGCATCCATGCCTTGCGACTTTCCACGTCGAGCCTTCTACGTACTTTGCGTAAAACGAAGCACGCTGGTGGGCGCTAGCACCAGCTATGTTTTCTGTGCGCAAATACGGAGTTCTATGCTGCCCAAGCAGTACGATTTGTGCTTTTCGGGTTGGCTCGCCGTGAATTTTGGCCTCTCCGCACCAGCTTCCTACGGTGAGAAAGCTGGAGTAGGAGAGAGGCCGAGATAGATTTCAGGATGGAGATCCCTCTCTATCTTCTCTCGACTCTGCTGGCATTTCACTCCTTTCTTCGAAGCTTCCATGGACGAAAGCCAAGTCTCGGGGTCTGCGCCGCCATTTGCGGCACTTGGAAAGGCTTGGAGATCCAGCCTGAATATTATTTCCTCTTACAAAAACAACATAAACAGTAATAGGAATATTTGTAGATATTTGTAGGATGTAGTACGAGTTGTCATCGCAATCATGACGAATGCTTTACAGCAACGCATGGCATGCGGCAGGGAGTTTGAAATATTCTCGTGAAAGCTGTCATCACGGAAAGCCTAATCAGCACTAGAACGAAGCAACGTGCAGTCAATTCGTCCAGGACTATATTCACGTTGCACCTGAGCCCCGCACTTGAGGAAAGACAAGATGTCCCCAATCGTTTCCTAAGCGCACATTCACGACATCGTGATTTTGGGAAGCTGAACCGGCTCGATTCATCAGCCCACCTGTCAGAACTGTGCAGCAGCTGCAAATTATCGGTGAGATTCAAGATCTATGGGTTCGGCAATCGAGACCACATGATTTTTTGACATGGCAGCCTAATCTCGACACAGGCTTTGCCGAAGTCGCAGATGTGGCTGAGTGCTGATTGTCGCATTTTCTGCTGCTAAAACCACTATACTGAGCTGAGGAGAGAGCCACGACGGTTTCCCGGGCAAAAGGGTCGGGCGACGAACAGATGCAGCTTGCATCCAGCTGTTTGGAGAAGGCAAGGAGGGCCATCCTCAGACACAACAACCGTCCTTCTGAGCTCAGAGAGGGAGAGAGCTTTGATAAAAGCGTCGTGCTTACCCACATCCGATTTCCCATCTCCACGCCGGCGGCATCGACGGAGTTCCACAAGATGCGGCTGGCCTTTGAAGAGTCATGAAGAGTCTGACCGTGACCCCAAAGCCCACTTTCTGAGTCACTGCAACGGTCTCGGGCGCCTTGAGCCAGGCCCCGAGATCCGAGGACTCCTCGCGCACAAACATCTCGGAAGACAGGATTTGGGGTAAACTGAAACTCACGCTAAGTCTGATATGGGTACGAGTACGAATACAAATACAGATACTGATACTAGTAATAAAAATAGCAACAACAGGTTTAGGAAACTTCCACGGACCTTGCAGCAAAGGCTTGGCTGGTCGAAGCTCCAGAAACAGCAACCTACACACCACATGAAACCTTTGCGAAGCCCTTCCATGATAGCTTTCAACATAGTGAAATGCGAGCATGTGATATTCTTGAATATCCTTTCGTTGCTTTCGCCGACCCCACGCCCCAAACTCGAATCCTAGACATGGTGATTGTACCGGCAGAGGCGGACCTCCCAATGGGTTCGAATACCAACATAAGGATATCAGGCATGCCACTTTTCATTGGGAGTCTGGCGCAGCATGGTCTAGTAAGTCTAATGTTTATTCAGTGCGTGGTCCTCAGTGAACGACATACTGCGCTGAGCAGCCCATCGGCACTTGAGGGAGCTTGAAAAAAATGCTTGGCCGCTGTTTCTGTTTTTCGTTATTTCCCCAGCCTGTCAACTTAAGGAACGGCTGGCTCTTGAATCCGATCAGGCTCCCTCACTTGGCCTCTGTACACTCTGCACACAGTGCAGAAAATCTTCATAACATGGTACTCTCACCGTGTATTATCCAGCGAAGAGCTGGAAGGTGAGTTGACCAAAGATCAAGCATGTAAGCATGACCGTCGGACAATGTTTCAATGAATATCGGCCGAATTAAGATGCAGCAGCGGAAGTCAACAATTCCATTGCTTCCCATGCATGCTCCCATCTGCAACAGGCATCTTTAAGCCATTATCAGCCGAAAATCTGTACAGACAGTGCTACCAAAATGCAACTGCGTTGCAGCTGAGAAATCATTGCTTCAATCAGACCGTCGGCTGAACTGCGATCATGCACACCGGATCCACGTTCGTGGGCAGTGGTGCGGGCCAAACCGCGAGGACCAGACAGTCACCATGCAAGACCTCAACCTTCGACGAGCACCTGACCAAACTAAAGAAGAAACCTTAACGTTCCATCTGGGCATAACAGTGTCGTGCATGCTGGCTGCTGGTCGATGACCATGACCCCACTAGTTGCCTCGCTCGCCACCTCCATCATGCATGCAGCAGAAGTGGTTCCACGATGCCCAGGCTCGAATTGGAACTCCCTGCCGCTGACCATCGTGCTGAAGCCGGTTGTGCCCTTGCTCTTCCCGTAGCTCCCGGTGGAACTTTGTCCTGCCCCACTGATGGAACTGTGCTCGCGAGGTTCGGGTGCCCATGGCTGTGATGACGCAGGCATGTAACTTCTACTGCGAAGGAATCGTCGTGACTCTGTGGGATGAACTGGCCATGGACTTTGGAGACGAAGTCCTGCATTGCAGACCTTTCACTGAAGCGGAACGAGGCAAATCCCTTGGCATTGCCATTCGGAAAGACTGCCATCTCTGCACTGAAATCTGTCACCCTCTTCGCCTGCACGAAGTTGCGCAAAGTTTGTTCATCACACTTTGCAGGGATGTTGCGCAGAAAGATCCCAGTGGACTTCCAGTCCACTTGTGCCAAACGTCGGGACGAAGCCATGTGCTCGATTTAAACAGGTTTCGATGGGAAGTCGAGCTTGGGCACTTCTTTGCTTTCGGATTTGGCACACGGGTGAAACACGCATCCACACACACACACACACTCAGTCACACACAACAAGGGAAACAGCTACTGTAGCTGTAGCTTGCTGGGTGTCGCGGGCCTTCGATGCAGCCTCCCTAAAGCCTGTTTGGACAGACTTGCACATGCCCGCCTCGATCTCAGAGCTGCTGCAAAAAGCGTTTTTGCTACTGGACTCAAGTCTAGCCAGGCCTCGACCTGCTAAACCTTTTTGCATCCAGCCTGCAAAGCCTCTGCTGGGAACTGAATGAGAGCCTAGAGCAAACCTTCAAGTCTGCCGTGCCACTCATCAGGTATGACTTCAAAGGATGCAGCAGTGGACAACTCCAGAAGCCCCTCCGCCGCTCTCGAAATGACTGCAAGATTTGAATCAAGATGATGCTGTGTGAGACTGACATTAGCTACAAGGAAGTTGTACTGCATCTGACAATGCTTCAACGATGTCATCAAGTCTCGCTCCCGAGCGAAAGCTGCTGAAGACCGCGCTCTTCATCTACCCAAACAAGTTTCCAGTCTCCCTGAGCACTTAAGTTGAGTGCAACACTGAAGGCCCACGGAACCACCTGCAACACTGTGAAGCCACTCCTGATGAGTTGTCTGATGAACACAGGAATGCTGTTCAACAGAGTTGATGTTGGTCAAGTGCTGCTCACCTGCTCTATGCCATTGATCCCTGTCGCTGGCAAGCGCTGCAATGGCCAAACAGGACAAATCATCAGCATTCGGATACAGTAATTTGCAGGCATTACGGAGCCATGACATCGGTGTCCTGACTATGCCACCACGCGGACGCCGAGAAACATCAAGAGCTTGCAGGGCGAGGCGCACGGAACAGACATCATCATTTCGCAGCACGTGGCCTAAGTAGTTCCAGAGCCTCTGGCGCCAAATGCAGTGCCAACCATACTTAGCAAAAAGAAGAGAGGCGGAGTCTGTGCAGAAACATTGCAGTAGCATGACTGACATGTTCAGGAATGATCTGCCGCAACATGATGACCAAGACTGAAACTTGCTGCGTGAGAAGCGTCTGTAAGGCAATAGTTGTAGGGAACATGTGGGAAGATACCAAAAGAAAGTTGCGCCCACATAGCGGTCTACCAAGCGCATGGCCAAGTAAGGCTGACGCCAGCGCAAGCCTTTGACTACTTGCCGCAACTGTTCCCTCGCCAAGTGCACACGTTGCTTCATGATCGGAAGGAGGACCGTATATGTAGACTCTGCGACCTTGAGATGCGTCAACGGCTTTCGAAGATACTTCGTGCAACTAGTCCAAGGTATGGAGAAGAGGAACTCATCGGGTTCCCAGTCTAGCGCTCTGCCCTCCTCCAAAGTCTGCAGCGTGCACAGGACCTCACTCTGTTTGAGGCTGACACGAAGCCCTGCTCGGCCGAAGGCTTCCACGATCTCTGGCACCAGTACTCGTGCTTGGGCCCAGGAGTCAAAGGAACATAACAGGTCATCAACGAACAACCAACCCCAATCCCTGGTTGTAGTGTGTTCTCCTCTGTCACGCCACTTCTTGAACAAATCTTCCAGAAGATGACCCACCACAAATGCAAACGGGATTGCAGAGTGTGAGTGACCCTGTTGAACTCCGCTGGGTTGGCCCATGTTCCATTGAAACTTCTGCCAGAAGAAATGCAACTGTGGACGTAAAACTACTTGTATTAAACGCAGAGCTTCGTGATGACAGCCTTCGGGCGTATGGGCCTGGATGAACTGCAGCAGCGATCTATGGCAAAGTGAGCCCTGAGGTCGGCGTTAAGCCAGACCCGTCCATGCAGCTGAGAGATTGACTCGCGGGCTATCCACCAGTGAGCAGAAGCTAAAGCGTCAAGAACCTGTCCGCCGCGAACCGCACCATGTTGGGAGCAGGGGGTGTCCAGGTACCCTGGAGGCGCTGTACCAACAAGAAGGAGTACATCTTGTGACAACCTTCGACCAAGTTGATGGGTCTTATCTGGCTCGCCTCTCGGATGACAGGTAGTTTGGGCAGCAGCGCTACGAACGACTGATGCAAGTCAGCTGGGTGATGGTCTTCCTTTAAACGGGAGTTACAGAAGGAAATCACCATATTCTGGCCCTCTGGTACTACTTGCCACATAGCTGAGATAAGTTCACCAGAAATTCCAGTCATGCGGGTGGATTTCCCCATTTTCAATCTGCTCACTGCCGCTGCTACCTCAGGCCACGTAAACGGCTTCAGCGATTCCGAGTCCGCCGCGAGCTGGAGCTCTTGCACGATACGATCACACGCTTCTTGATCATCTAGTGGCACAGGCGATTGAAACAGCTTGTGAAAGTGGGTCTGGATGGAAAAGGCAGCTGCAGATTTGCTACCAGCATCCCGAACCAGACCATCCCAGGGGCTGGGGTGACGCACTCGCTTGCGCAGATATCTGATGGCATAGGAATTGCCACTGGAAGCGCTGTGTTCGAGTTGTTGCAACCAATTTGCCTTCTCTTGAGCTCTACGCGCCACTATGGCTCTCGTCAAGGTGGCTTTGTGCATCACGTCAGAGCTGCATCTGCGGTGGAGTTGCTTCAAGGCTTCCCACTTCCCAGCAAGATCCAAGGCCTCGAACCCGATACAGCAGTGGATACCAGTCTGGAGAGTCCTTGACTGAGTATCTCCCACACCTACTTCTAGCACCACGACGACGTTGCTTAGATCCGGACTTAAGCCTATGACCAAAGACCATTTCGTAAGCAATCCGGTCATGATCACTACCAATCTCCATTCTGGAACCAGAGACTACCGAGAGCTTGCTGTGGTCTTCAAGCATGCAAGTTCGGAGAGGTTGACTGATAAATACGAAGTCCAGCTGAGCACTGCTGACTCTGCCGAACCTGGTAGGGCCATCCGGTCGCAAAACCGTGTATCCGCCATATCCAAGAGCTTCTTCTAGGGTTATGGCACGCGATGTACCAACATCTGCATTGAAATCACCAGCAACGATGGCCGAATGGCTTCTGTGTGCATGAGCAAGCGATCTGAGTTCGTGTACCGCGTGGAAATAAACGTCATCGGCATTGTCTTGATGCGGCATGTGAACGGAAAAAACCCATAAGTTCTTTCCCTCAGGGTCACGGCACTGGACTCCAATCACCCTATCTCCATGGTATGTCGACAAAATACATCCTTGGGAACGAGGATCATCTGTCCCAAATGCGACTCCAAGGTATCTGTACCGTATACATAATAATGGTCTAATTCATCATTTGGAAAAACGAATTCGGACAAGCTATTCCCACCGTCCGCCTCAACGCATTGGGCAACTTGAAGATTCTTGATTCCACCAACTTCTTGAAGTGCCAGTACGTCTATACACGGGTCACAGGCCTTTATCCAGTGAGAAATACAATCCATGCTCTTGCCTTGTATGTTGCAGCTTTCAGTGTGAAGCATGCAGAAACCACGTATTTGTCAGGATGCCGCAGCTTGGGACTCATGCAACTTAATTTCCATCTCGGCTTCGGGTTTATTGGCTTTCGTGCACATCACTGACAAGTTGAAGGAAAACTTCATCCCCTCACCCTTGGAATCAGTAATGTTAACCATAGAAATGCGATCCTCAGGTCTGGCGAACAAGAGCTCACTGTGAACGGCAGCAATTCGAGCCCCATCGGCCCACACTAACTGCTTCTGGTAGTTGTACTCGATCACCGGCTTGGAAGACTCTGTCGACAGAAGCCGAAGGACAGTCTCCCCTGCCAAGGTAGTGAGTCGGTTCTTCATTCGACGCTCTTCTGTGCGGGATGGAGAGAGCCAGATGTCGGCTCCACCGGTTGTCCGATGCACCTTGTTGTGGTCTCCCTGCAGGGCGTAAAACCGATCAGCCGGTGGGTCCGTCAACTCTTTGAGAAAGATGTGAGCAGTCTGAGCTCGCTGGCCAAAGACAACATGACGTCTGATGAAGGTCCTCTGTTCAGATGTAACGGCAGACATGACCCGTTCATCATCTGATACTATGATGCGCCGGGGAGTGTCGAAATTCCAACCCCCAAAAATCACGTGATTGAAATCGGTGTCGGAGTATGGGCTGAGTGGCTCAACCATAGGCCCTTGCTGAGCGTTGCCGCGGTTGTATCTGGCCCAGGGATCCTCTCCAAAAGCCTCAACTCTCGATCTATTGAAAAATGGCACTCCAGGTGACGCACTCTCCGACTTGGAACTCTGACCGGCAACCAACTTGGATAATTCATCAACCTTCTGGAACAGCGTGCTGATTTTGTCCGCGTCTTGTGCCCTGTCGTTCTCAACATGCGAGAGTCGCGATGCTAAGCCCTGTACCATGTCACCAAGCCTTTGAATGCCTCCCTCCATGGACGCTTGCATTGCGACTGCCCAGGGCGGTGCCCGCATCATCTGCTGTTGCTGCCTCCTTTGCTGTTCCCGCACCATATCATCTAAAACCTTATCAGGATCGTCATCTTCATGGAACGCCGGAACCTCCCCTGCTAGGTCCTCTGCCAGTCTGGCTCGCTTTGGGAAGGCATCGTCTGGCACAGAACCGTGAGGGAGAACAGACGAAGAAACGACCAATTGCTCTGCCATGCGAAAGCCCTGCACACAAATCAAAGCCCTGACCTTAAAGAGGATTCAAGCCGAAATGCCTTGAGCCAAAATGGCTACGGAAACCCATAACCCAATCCCTCTTTGCATCCAGGGCACACCCTAACCCCGAAACTCCTACACCCTCTATCTATCTATCTATCTATCTCTCTATATATATATGAAAAGACATAGATACAGATATACATACTAGTACACTGACACACATATGCACACATTTACACTTTTTGCTACTGGACTCAAGTCTAGCACACATTTGCCCTAGACCCTGAACCCTTCTTCGAAGCCCAACGGAGGCCGGTCCCTGTCGCCGTATAGCATCAAGTAAGCCCAGGCCTCTGCTCGGCAGAGAGAGAGAGAGAGAATAATGAGAAGAGGAATAATGTTACTATTAATATTAAGACTACTAGCAATGAAACACTAAAAAGACTAATAACACTGATCATACTAATCATACTAAATCTAATAATACTGATAATACTGATAATGCTGATAATGCTGATAATACTAATACAAACAAAACTACTAATAATGCAAATAATACTAATAATACCAAAAATACCAAAAAAAATACCAATAATACGAGTAGTACGAAAAATACAAATACGACTGATAACACTAATAATACTCACAATACTCATAACACTCATAATGCTCA
The DNA here is from genome assembly GCA_003297005.1 of Symbiodinium sp. clade A Y106. Lineage (NCBI taxonomy): Eukaryota > Dinophyceae > Suessiales > Symbiodiniaceae > Symbiodinium > Symbiodinium sp. clade A. Next base: position 59,148 of record BGNK01002760.1, read on the forward strand.
TAATGCTCATAATACTAATAATACTAATAATACTAATAATACTAATAATACTAGTAATACTAATGATACTAATAATACAAAAATACTAATAATGATAATTATGATAAGAAGTATTCATAGTGGTAAGAAAGATATTGATAACAATCACAACCATGTGAGGAGCGAGAGAGAGACAGAGAGAGAGAGAGAGAGATAGAGAGAGAGAGAGAGAGACAGAGAGAGACAGAGAGAGACAGAGAGAGAGAGAAAGAATAGTATTACCAAAGGTAATTTTGCCTTCTGGATCCCTGAACGAGTCGCCAGGCAGGGTAAATAGTAGTAATAATCATCATCATTATAAACATACTGACAATAACCATAACTAAGACTGATAACAGCAATAGCAATGGCAATGAGGAGCCGTTTGATTTTGAAAGACGACCCCATGTCGGTTTCCTGTCGCACACTGCGTCCGGAAGGTTGATCTAAGTCGGCCGCTTCACTGTTAGTCATATTCGGATTATTAGTATTAAGATTGTTTTGATGCATTGGTGTTAGTATTACTATTAGTAACATTATTGACATATTGAGCCTCAGGTCGAGGCCCAGGACTCGGCAGCGTCGGCCGTCTCCAGGCTCTCCGGCTGCGCCAGGCGCCGTGCCAGGATTTGGTCGAGCACGCCTGCAGCCCGGCACTGCCGTCGCGTCTACAGAGGCTACAGTAGGACCACGGCACGGTACATCACACGACCTCCCTGCAGCACTGCCTTGTCACAAATGCAACCACCCTTCCAGCCTCGCAGCTTCTCGGCGATCCCGTCGGCGTCGGCACGGAGATGGCAGTTTGCAGCCAACAAGCGCCCTAGCATCCAAGCTTCGGTGGAGGGAGAGATCTTCTTGGAACTGACCTGCCACACGTTTCTCATGCTCTGACTCTGACTCGACTTGCGCCGACTTGCTTTCTCTCTTCTGCTTCGAGCCTCTTCGTTCAGCGAGGCCTCCATGTCGCTCATCAGCTCCTGGGCCTTTTCGCTCTGCCCGGAGTGACTCGCCACCAGCATCGGCACTGAGAAGCTGTGCGCACGCGTGCCTGGACACAGAACTTCCAAGAAAGCAGAGCAAGGGAGCAAGGGCACGGCTGCCAAGCCGTACATATGGCCAAGTCACCAATCTCACTTTCATATGCTTCGGTTTCGCAGGCCACTGCCCACTCTTGTATTTGCTGCGCGAAGGCCTCCACAGCTTGAACGCTCACGCGAATCAAGGAAGTTTCAGGCAGCCCTTTCGATTTTCTACTGTTTTGCGACACCACTAGGCCACTAGGCACTGCTCCAGCGAATGATGCAGCTTTGCCATGCAACCCTTCGTGCCAGGCCGTGCCCTAGGCATGCTTGCCAAGTACAGATGAGGAAATCCCACCACTGTCACAACATCCACCGAACATGTGTGCATTTACCTGGCAGTCCTCATTGCATTGTGTTGTGCTGCATGCCATAGTCTCCGTTTATCAACCCACAGCGCTGGCTGTTTCTATTGGCGAATGTATTCTATTTAATGTCCGCACTGCCCGAACACTTCAAGGAATTGCTTGCATGTTGCCATGTTGCGACGAGGTTCTCGTCGTGCATTCTGACGCTGAGAAGCTCAAAAAGTAATTCAAGACACGAAGCTGCAGGCTCCTAACTGATACCACATTGCCGCGGTGAACCGACGTTTTAAAGTCTTCTGCCGATGATTCGCCAGGATTTCTTTGCAGTTGCTATGTTGCATTTGTTTTCTCGTGCACCTGCCGGTTGCTGCAGTCACGGCCAGAACCATGGCTGTAACACGCATGCATTTCGGGTGAGAGACGTGAAAGAGACAAGGAGCTTGATCTGAGGCACCCGCACTGGGCATCACCGGCAGAGCTTGAGGCTGATTTGCTGCCCCAGCTGCGCTCGCAGCCTCCTGCTCACTGGGGATCAAGAAATTTCTGCTTCCCTCCAAGTATAGATCCAAGTCACACCAGTCGGATGAATTAACAACTGGATCAAAGAAGATCAAGGGTCCTTAAAGCATCGCTGAATCTCCTGGCAGCAGCAGTTTTCGATTCATGGCTTCATGTGGCACCCAAATGACTTCCACCAAGCATCGTCGTTCTGATCCAGAAGCATCGTCGCAACAGCCGCGCCCGACTTGTTCCTTGCATAAAGGAATTGAACGGAGCCCAGCCCCATGAACTCGAAAGAATGCAATCTGCCAAAACAGCCGGGACACTCGCTGCGGGCCACATTCACTACATTCACGACGACGCCACCCTCCACGCTGGGCACCACCCCAGCCGGTGCAACGCGAGAGCTTTGGCTTCCCATGTTCAAGGCGACACTTCAAGCGACGAGTCGACGGCAGCCTACACTGCGCATAGATTGGAGAAGCGTCCATGATATCAGTCGCTGTGGTAGTCTCCAGGTGTAACTTCGAAGTCTTCTGTAGCTGATCTAGTCGAGGAATCGGCAGAAGGCCGTGAAGACGTCCGCTCTTCGGATGTCAACTCCGGCCTGCCTTCAGCAACCTTGCTAATAAGCACCAAAGAACCAAATCAGCCACAGCACGCGGAAAGCACGGCAGTACAGTCGGATCTCAGTCTGTCAGCTGCGTTGGCAAAAGAACTGGCCACGGTCTCTTCGGCCTTTGATATGTCCAAGAGCGATAGTCCAATAGTCTAGTCCTCCTGACAATCCGATCAGTAAAAGGGGTAAATAGGAGCTTCAAGCCGGATCCTCGAGCATCAGCTCCGAAGCTAAACCGGTGCAGACCGCAGACACTTTGGTCTGCAGAGCAAAATTTTCTGTACGTTTGAAGCACTTGCCAAGCGCTGCTTTGCAGCCTTCAGCACTCACTCTCTTCGCTTTCACCTTCCTCAGAGGCCTCCAAATCGTGCCTGGTCCGAGCATGTTTCCACGAATGTAACCACTCCTCGGATGGCCAAACAACTGTGATCCGCATCACTGTCCGCGTGCAGTAGCATAGATGACATGAGGGAAGAATGCAGCTTTGACTCGTGCATGCAGACGGCAAGGGCCACAAGCGGCGACACCGGCATGAAACACCATCGCACTTCGAGTCCAAAAGTCGCAACCAGCCGCTCTCCTAGCACCGCGCCGCCAATCATCCCGCAGATCCTGAGGCTTCTCGGAAAGTAGACTTGTAGCGACACGTGCCTTTTAGGAAGTCACAAAGTCGCCTCTACTCAAGTGTGTCGAGGCGCATGACTCCACTGAGCATGACATCCTGTCGCACGGTATCGGCTGTTTCCTTGCGAAAGAGCTCGCAAAGCCTTGAAAGATTGAAGAGGTGTTTCGCCACACCGGTCGTTGGAAGACTCAAGTGCTGCAGCGCAAATGCCTCGGACAGCTCCATAGCTGGAGAAATCAAGCTGTTCATGATGTGCCAAATCACGGACACCCCACCTCGGCGACGCCAAAGACCGGCATAAGCCCAAGAATCCACCAGCGAGAAGAAGCACCATGGTAGGCGCTGATATTGTAGCCGACATCGACGGCAGTGGATATCCTGAGCTGCCTGTCCCGACGTCCCTCAAGACCTACGCAAAAAGAGTCCGAAGCTCATATGGCCTGTGGGAGCTGCTCCGCATGATCCCACACCTGCCTAGGCACGCCTGACGAATGAAGTCAGCGATACAGCTGAACGACGAAGCCGAGCTTTGTACATTCAGTATACGACCTCTAATGCATCGCCTAGAACTTGAATGGAGAACGCCGTGCAGGCGAGCTTCACTGCTATCGCGACAGCCGCCCATGAGCCGCCCCTATGAGGGCACATCCTTTCAACTTCAGTGTACGCTGACGAGCCCAAAGCCCATGAGGCCATAATCGAAATATAGAAGAAGACGTCCCAGGAGCCCTTGGCAAGCTCCCTTCCCGCAAAGACGACGTTGCCCGTCATGCTGGCTGCAAAGCTTCCATAGCGCATATAGGTGATGACATCAGCATAGCCTGCTAAGAAAGACAGAGCAAGAGTCGCGAGTGTGTGCAAGACGCCGTGCCAGCGTCTCCATTGCAAAAAGGCCATAATCAAGCCATGCACCTAAAGCAACACGGCCGCATGAACTGCTACAGCAACTCGGTATGGCTCTCCCAAGACAGCTTTCTGGCCGACGTGGATTCATGACGGTGGCCAAAGTCCCGAGAACCTTCCTGAAGCCAACGTCTGCAAGGCAAAAAAGAATTCGATGCATTTCACGCACCATGGCAGTCCAATTTCTCGAAGACACTAGCACTTTTCAGACACTAGCACTTTTCTTGAAGACCACCCTTCTGACATCCATAGAGGATGCAGGTAAGTCTGGGGCAATGAGCGAAGCCTACTCGCCTATTAGGATGGCAATCATCGAACCAGCCGGTAAAACGAGTCACCCGCATTCGCGGTGGACTTGGGCTTGCTTGCTCACTAGCAAGGAATCGACGGCATACTGTGCAAACACTTCGTCTGGAACAGCGCGTACTTGTATCTGCATCAACGAACATCGTCACAGCCATATTATTCCTGGCCACTGCATGAGGCACTTTGTGATGGATTTGGGCGAGGTCGCACGCCAAAGTTCACGCAGTGCCACTGCCATACCTATCTAGATCTCGATATCCACTCGACCCGCCCTGCGCTCACAGTCCTTCTTGTCCTTAGACAAGCACAGAGACAGCAAGTCTCATGCGCAGACTTTTCGCCCCACCTTCCTCCGGCCAGGAGAGAACTGTGAGGGTGAACTCCTTGACATATCAAGCAGCTGTTTTGCTTACCACAAACACAGTCCCTCTCTCGATCCATCTGCATTTCTGTCTCCCCACGCATCCATCCATCCATCCATCCATCCGTCGATCCGTCGATCCGTCGATCCGTCGATGCGTCGATGCGTCGATGCGTCGATCCGTCGATCCGTCGATCCGTCGATCTGTCGATCCATCGATCGATCATCTCTCTCTCTATCTATATATGTCGCCGTCTCTCTATCTCGCTCTTGTCTTCTGCTTCTCTTCCCCTACCGCAGACTCGCAACCTCCACGCCCATACCTCCAACTCGCTTGTCGGCCTAGGCCATGCTCAATAACCGTTTACCTCCAGGCGCTAGCAAAAGGACATCGCCTGCCCAAAGATGCGCTATGATGTGCTCCTAACGAACCAGACTACAGTCATAACTCGTCATACTACACAACCCCTCATTACAAGACGTACCCAACAGTCTGAAGAGCATGCCAACAATCACATTTGTGTCGATCGACTGTTACACTCTCTCACAGCGACTGTGTAAGACAGACGATCCCCCGAGTAAGTGCACGCGACGACTCTGCAATTGGCCGCGTGTTAGACTCTCCAAGCCTGCTAGCACAGGCTCTTCCCAATCAGTTTGTGACAGCGGCGGCCAATCTTGTCCACAGAGCTCTCGTTTGCGGCTTCAGCTGGCTGCCCGAACCATGTTCAAAGATCATCCTAATTCGTTCAGTGAGGTGTGCTGACGTGGGCTGAGCCTGCTGCTCAGCTGTGACAGCCCCTTCTCTCCAGCGACTACACGGGCGCCCCTCCTCAAGGTCACGGATCTTCTGTAGCATCGTTGACGTGTCCCTGAGAAGTGGGATTCGAACGTCCGGGCTGGCAAAGTCTACAATCATCCAGGAAGAGCCAACGTAAAACTCAAGGTGGGCTGAGCATGTCACAGATGTTGGCCATTTACGTCCATGATCCGGTCGCCTTCCTTGATGTTCAACGAGTTGGCCTCGCAGGCACCAGCACCGCAAGGGTGACAGGAGCCCATTGTCATGTCTTGTACCTTCACCACACCTTCTGCGATGCTCTTCACGCAAAGTCCACCTGAAAGGATTACACTGGGCAGCAGCAACGCGACAACGCGAGCAAAGTGCCGGACCTAGTGGGTTCTCCGAGGCATAGTGCAGGTTCAGCCCCAAAGTGCCGGCACCCTTTTTGATGCTCACTTTGGAAACCTTGTTGGGGCCCCGAGCAAGCAAGAACTCAGTCCAACGGAAGATGGAATCTAAGCTCTAAACCACGGGATGCTGGAATTTCAGCCTGGGCAGATCGATTGCGCTCAAGCAAACGCCATAAATCCAGCATCCTCCGAAGTCCAGTTGTTGAGGGACCTGCAGTGCGTGCGCCCTGTCCTTATGCAGAGCCGCTGCCAACTTTTGCGCCACCACTTCACTGGCGGCTGCTCCCGTTCCGTTTACCTGAGCTACAACCAGAATAGGGGGAGTCTGAGTCTCGAGGATCAAAACCTGCCTGGAGCAGTCGGTCACGCGGGCACACCATTTCGTTGGGTGTGCCTGGGTACCCAGTAACGAGCTTGCAGTGAACATCTGACGGCGAATGTAAGTCCACGGCATTTCGAATTCCAAGCATCTATGAGCGAGCCTTTTGAGACGTTTGCGACGATGCAGGCCTTTGTGTGTGAATTGCATGCAACAGGAACTCCCACCATGCCACTGCCTACGAGACTGCGGCAAGAGCACCAGCACGAATCAAGACAAGACACACCTGCATCCATGAAATCCTCAGCATTGCACAGTTTTGTGGATTTCCAATTTGGGCCAACAGCTAGAGGAAACAACTGAGCAACAAGTGTTCTTACCTTGGCACTCCAAGGCCAAAGATGGAATTTCAACGGCGGTTCTTGCCAATACCACTGTTATGGCAATGAATCTCAACAGTCCTACTGGCAAAACATGACATCAATCATGCGAAGAAAACGAATACGAATAATAGTCATAAGAATGGAAATGCCAAGTATTCTGCTGATGACTACGCCGTCCGGCGCGTCCGGCATGCAGATTCTAGCGACAAGCGGAAAGACTCGCAAGGGGGTCGGACAGCACATCTGTCTGAAGTGCTGCTGGGATGCAAAAGTCAAGCCCAAAGGTGTGCCGTCGGGTGCAGAATCGACTCCCACGACGAAGCTGGCTCCTTCAACTGGGCCTGCACATACGAATGCGCCCCGATGCCTTCTTTGCAATTCCATCATGGGAGTATCCAGGAGCTATCATCTCAGCCAGGCGGGCCTGGGAGGTCTGCTCGGGGCAAACGCACCTGCATTCGGCACTACGCTCGCTCTACAGCAAGAGCACACCTCAAAACCCTGACAGTCACGCCTGCGTCATCAAGACTTAAAGCTGTGTGCATGCACATCGTTCACGGGTCCAAGAAGACATTAAAGAGCTGTCGACTCAAGATGGTACAGCCTTGTCTGTGCCGCGCAGGCGACTGATATCATCATCCACGACACTCTGCGTCTCGATGAGAGTGGCTGGTTCTCGGAAAGTACAGGCGAAACTTCTCTCCCGGCCCTCTCTGCCACTCTGATGCACAAGCAGTGCCGAGTCCGTCACTGTGGGCATCCTGCCGATTCCAGTGTGGCAGAGGTTTTTGCATGCTTTTGATGTCTATGCACTCCAAGACATGCGACGTCCTCGCCCGGCATGCAACAGAGGCAGATAGCCATGACGAGGGCTGGATGTGGTAGTGGCAAGATGAATGTGACTTCGAGGCGAGTGCAGCACGGTGCTCGTTTGGGGTACCCTGCGTTTGTCACGAGAACCCCCTCCTGCTACACAGGCTGGCCAGTACATGTTGTCAGCTTGCTAGTTGTGTCATGAGTTGTGCACCTTCTGTCGATTCTAGCCCCTGCCTTTGAGAGAGCACTGCAAGGCAGAAGCAGGTAGCCAACACCTCCACAGCACAGACAGGCGTGGTGGCATGGAGGTCATGTGAATGCTCAGCAGTTGCAGATGCGGCTCTACTTTTGCTTAGAAGCTCCGAATCGATTTCACTTCTGCGGAGCTTCACGGGGGAGTATCGAAACGATGATGCTGCACAGGACGCTCTCGGTCTCGCCTGATGATAGACTGCCTCAGATCCGAATGATCCGCTAGCGAGGTCTGTGCACTGCATGTGCCCTTTTCCAAGAAGACATCGGTGGGCATGCCGGCGACCATCGCCTGCAACAAGAATGCGTCCTGTCAACTTGCACAGTTGCAAAGATGCTGGTTATACTGATGCATACACCAGGTAGCTGCTCGTTTGCCCCCGTTCCCAAACCCATCCTGATCCGAGCAATACTTCATTGTCACAGAACTCACGCCGCTTGGCAAGCACGCTTGGCGCAAGTTAATCGCTTGAGCTTCCTGGGAAAACTGGATCTCGCATTCCGTCTCCGAAACGCCTGTGCCACGCAGCTGCATCTTGCCTTCCTTCACGGTGGTGTTGAAGGCTAAGACTTTGATGTGCACGCTCTCTCCGAGTGCTTTCCCTGAGAAGCACGAAGCCACTTCTTGAGCAAGGTTGCTCTCTCCACTGCATGTCCCATCCCAACTGATGGCGTTGACACTGCACGATGCTAGCACCAGGCAGCTCCCAAACCAGAGGCCATTGAACAAGCCCATGGCTACGAAGAAAGATTCAGCTGGTGCCTTGCAGGTCCCTGCAGGGACCTGCTGGAACACTAGTTGTCACTAGATGCTACCAGTAGATGTGCTGCTCAACGACGGGGTGGCACGTTTAGGCAAGTCGAGGTCACTGCAATCCAACGGCGAAGGGGGCTCTACGCCCTACATGCCGATCATCCTGAGCCGTAGGAACTCGTTCGAGCACACCTCTTAATCTGTATGGCCGAGTCGAAGCTTGCGGAAATGCGAAACGATGTCGCAAGCTTTTGCCGACAAGCATTTTTGCGAGACCAATTAGGTCATGGCGTCATCTGCCTTGATGCGTAGCTGTGACCGGACTGGAATCGTGAACTGCAGAACTCTGGCCTCTGACTGCGCATCACTCGCAAGGAGCTCCTTACAGGCTTCTGTCGCCTAAAGAAAACAGTTGAGTCCTAGCTTCTGACAGCACTTCCCTACCCTAGGCTCCTGGAGCTGGGCCTGTGCCTGTTCCGGGCTCTCTTCGAAGACTTTTGCCAGATCCTCACAGCGTCCCAAAGTTGGGGAGAGATGTCAGAGACCAGGCCCTGCACCGCACCTGAAGGGTCTGGCTCAGGCTGGAGAACAGCTTCTTCCGCTCCATGCGCAGTTTCACCTGGCAAGGGGTGATTCGGGAAAACCGAGCGAGGAGGAACCTGGGCTCCCGGCCAGCAGCAACACGCCATCCTCCGCCACACAGCTAGACCAAGTTCCCCGACTCAACTCATGACGGCGCCTCCAACTCTTCCTAAAAAGGTTACAGTAAAGGCCATGCAGAAGCCGTGCTGTGCAGTCGAGCGGCCGCCAATTCGCTCGAACGAGAGTCAATGATTTCCTGGTCCTGCAGAGTCACATTCTGTTTGACACAGCGACACCCAAGTCTCAAAGAAACGAAAGCATCAGACGTCTCAGCTAAGAAGCATAAGGCTCCTCCTTCAGAGTCGTTGGATGTTCCGCTTCCAGGCACTGACACGCAACGGCCACAGCCCTGAGAACCGTTGCCTCAGAACTCGGAAGGCTCGAGAACAACTTGAAAATCTGATGTTGATTAGTATTGCTATTGCTGCTTTTGCTATTAGTACTGTGGTTATTCATTAGTGTTAATATACATGCATTCTTATTGTTACTATTCTTGCTATTACTTACTATCGTTCTCACTAGTGACCTTTGTTGTCATTGTTCTGATTATTGTCATTATTGTTAATATTATGTTTATTGGTGCTAGTATGTTTATTATTGATAATATTATTGCTACTGTTATTACTTGCATTATTGTTGTTACTGCTACTTGTTGTTATTGTAGCAGTTCTTCGTGACCCATCTGAGTAGTAGTAGTAGTAGTAGCAGCAGTAGTAGTAGTAGTAGTCCAGTGTGATGGCTAAAGAGGTTCGATATTCGGCAAGAACATAAACGTCAATCTTGCAATCTTGCGGGGATTGACACCAAACTTGCCCAAGAACCACTTGCACCACTTGAACCTGCACCACTTGAACCTGCACCACTTGAACCACTTGACCACTTGCACCACTTCGGCGAGGGGAGGGGTGGGGGGCAATCTTGCTTATCCTGCCAATCTTGCCGGGTCCAAGTGGGCAAGTGGTGCAAGTGGAGCAAGTGATGCAAGCGGTGCAAGCGGTGCAAGTTTTGCAAGATTGCAAGATTCGCAAGATGGGCAAGATTAGCAAGACTTTGGTCCAAAATAGCGGACCTATTTTCCCAGCACGTAGTAGTAGTAGTCGTCGTCGTCGTCGTAGTAGTAGCAGTAGTAGCATGAGTAGTAGTGGTAGTAGTAGTCGTCATCGTAGTAGCCGCAGTAGTCGCAGTAGTCGCAGTAGTCGTAGTGGTCGTAGTAGTCGTAGTAGTCGTAGTAGTCGTAGTCTAGTCGTACTAGTCGTAGTCGCAGTCATAGTCGTCGTAGTAGCAGTAGCAGTAGTAGTAGCAGTAGCAGTAGCAGTAGTGGTAGTAGTAGTAGTCGTCGTCGTAGTCGTGGTAGCAGTAGCAGTAGCAGTAGCGGTAGCGGTAGTGGTAGTGGTAGGTAGTAGTAGCAGTAGTAGGTAGTGGTAGTAGTAGTAGTAGTAGTGGTTGCAGTAGTAGTAGTAGTAGTCGTCGTAGTCGTAGTAGTGGTAGTAGCAGTAGTAGTAGTAGTAGTCGTAAGTAGTAAGTAGTAGGTAGTAGTAGCAGTAGCAGTAGCAGTAGCAGTAGGAGTAGCAGTAGCAGTAGCAGTAGTAGTAGTAGTAGTAGTAGTAGTAGTAGTAGTTGCAGTAGTAGTAGTAGCAGCAGCAGGAGTAGTAATAGTAGTAGTAGCAGGAGTCGTAGTAGTAGTAGTAGTAGTAGTGGTAGTAGTAGTAGTAGTAGTAGCAGTAGTAGTGGTAGTAAACGGTTATTTGTTAATTATTCTTTAATTACTACTTAGGGGTATTCGTACTGATTATGGTTACTATTGCTTTGATTGTTACTATGTTTGTTGTTCTCCTTATTGCTATCGTTAATTCTTGTTATATGATTAATAATATTCATTGAGTCTACCCCAAGCCCAGCCATGCAAGGTCCAGTGCGTTGGCATCAACATGCCACATCCGGCAATCTGGAAGACTGAAGAGCTACGGGTAAAACAATTCTAGCAGTGGAGTAACGTTCAGGGAGTCGGGCTGGGCGACATGAGGGGGTCGTGCCCTAACGGAAAGATTGCCGGAAACCAAAGCAAATGTGAAAAGCGGAAGAGCAAAGTAGCAAGGGGAAGAAGCAGGAAGCATAAAGCGAAAAGAGAGGAAGCACGATACAGAAGCGAAAGAAAAAGCAGACAGAAGAAATAAGCAGAAGGAGGGCATTGAAAGACACTCCCAACTCCGTGCCTCAGAGGCTTCAGGAAGCAGCGCAAAGAGAGCCTGCGAGCTGATACCCGCACAGGTGCTTTCTGACGCCTGTCGCTGCCTGCAAAAGCCCCAGTGGAGGCGAGCGGGCTCGGAGCTCCAGGCTATTGGCGGCAACCCCGCTGAGCACCACCTCCTCCATCCTGGCGGCCTGGAGCGGAAACCGCCACCCACAATTACCGTGACGACTTTGTCTGAACAGATATTATTTCAGATTAACCCCCCGTGGCCCCCGCGCCGAGTCCAATTACAATGGCGACCTTGCGCCTTTTTCAAGATGCGGAAAACGTTAAACAGAACTTGTATGATACCTCCGTGGCCTGGGCGGAAGAAGTCACCGGCGTCCTAAGCCCCTCACAGTACCCCCCAGCCCATGCGGTCATAGGTTGCCCTAAACAAGAAGACCTTAACCCGTCAAGGAGTTGGTGGGTGGACGGGGTGGAGTCGGAGCAAAGTTTTCAGTGAGCGGCCCTCCAGCAGCAAAGTAATTACTGTCTGTTGAAGAAACAACTCCCTCGCCCAACTGCATTTTGCACAGTTTGATACCAGTAGGCCGGATGGGGCCACAGTGCATAGCTGTATTTCACGACCTGTACAAACCTGAAAGCTTCAACCTCAACGAGGGTAAACTCGATCACCTAAAGATTCCCGCTATGCTGGGATCTGGAAACCATTGCCAAAATATTTATCTCTGTCGTTCCAATAATCTGCATCGCGTGGTTGACTGCTTGTCTATACGTCGGCTGTTATCTGTGTCTGTTTGTATTCGCGACCTGCTTGTATAGTTTAGTTGGCGCTACTTCTTCCATTTGCTTTTCAAGGCCTATCGTGGCTCCTTGTGTTGCAGGTTGTTTTAACCTATGTGTTCCAGTGTTTGCCTCCGTACTTAGGGAGGAACGCTTCTGGCTCCATCCGCGAGCTCGTCGCAGCCAAGGAAAACCCACTGCCTTGAATAGGAGTTGAGAGGCAAGGCAGGAAACGACGTTGGGGGCTCCAAAGCCTCGGATGCAATGAAATCGCCAGTGTTCTGAATGGAGGGATGGGCTGTCCAGGAGACCGGCATGGCAGGGGAGCGCCAGGGGGGAGCACGAAAACAGAGGGCACAAGGAAAAAATCCCTCAGCATAAAAATAAACACCCAGCCCGATGCCAGCCTAAACCCCATACCGAAGGTGTGCGTTTATATCGTGACGGGAAAGGTGCAATGTGTCGAGGCGATGAGAAGCACCTGGTATTCTTTCCAATTATGCAAGTTGACCTGAAAGCTGTGAGCCCTGAGCTTTCCGTTCTAGATTCTAGATGTAAGTCGCACAAAGCTGGGCTGTGTAGGCACACTTGTTGCGAGGGGTTCCGGACTCATCTTGGCTCAGGTTTCGCCCGGCCTGCCAGTCTCCGGCACCGGGAAAGCCCGCCAGCGTCAGACACTGAAGCACCTGGGGAGCAAAGGTCCTACAGTGCTGCTCGCGGCATGCAGCAAAGCCACGCCGCCTTCGTCAACGACACTTTGAAGTGGTCATAAGGGTTCGACTCAGGGACGAAACCTCAATGAAGCTTGCTGATTCTCTCTGGTCGGTGTTTGGCCGAGCTCTGGCTGATAGCAGCGGGCCTTTTTGAAACCTTGCTGTGGGAGAAGAGTCTGAGTAGAAACACACATGTCCCCGAAACCCTGTGGTCCAATGGAATCTGGAGCCGATCTTGCCGTTCCGAGACCATCGCCGTAGTACAGGGCAAAGTGCTCATTCGGATGCCTGCAAACACGAAATTTTGGGCGGCACATGACTTTACCGGGAGAATGTCGTAATCCCGAGCACTCGGCTCACCGTATGAGTAGGTGACCGGGTCCCCTTCCTGCAAATCTCGCGTGGCAGAGAGGCACCTCCATCCGCGAGGCTGGCAGTTGCAGGGCTGAGAGATCCTCTAGGTGCCGCCAGAAAACACCGCCCGGCCGTTGCGGCCCAGGTCGAAAACGGCACTTGGCTCGGAGTCATGGTTTCCCATGTCTGGCAAGAAATGGCCCTCGATACACGAGCTCTGGACTCTGTGACTGGAAGGCCTAGAAGTGGGATGAGAAGGCGCCGGATGCCTCTCCGATGAGTGAGGAGTGCGACGAGGGCATGGCCAACGGTTGGAAATCGCTGCGAGCCTCCGAGTTCTTCCAAGTCCAAACGGCAGCATCGGCTCCACACGTGTGCCATTGCCCACCGGAACTCCTCCCACGAAGTGTAGTACTAGTGACCGCGAGTGCAACCCGGTCATGAAAGCCAGACTGGACTCCGCGCCGTCCTCCTCGCTCCAGAAAACCTTGGGATCTGCTGCTTCGGCCTGCTCCCAGGCTGCCAAGGCGTCCTTTCGAGAGCACACTTGGGGGGGCGAGCGGCCGATGTCACGCTGGGGGTAAAGTGCCCATATAGCATGTTATGTTATAGTATGTTACAGCACCTCATGGTATACTATGATAATAATATGCAGTTCGCCAGCCGTCACCTTTGGCACCGCTCCTCGTAGCGCTCCTCCAGCCAGAAGAGAGTGCCACCAGCCTCGTCGCACCCAGCGTCTGCAAAGGGAAAAGACGGAAGCCATGCTCGCCTTGACTTCGAAGTCCTCGTCCTGCCGCACAAAAGCTTCTAAAAACAGGCACCTCCGGGAAACAAGCATCTCTAAACGTTGTCCTGGGCTTCTTCCAGATCCTGCGCCACAGAAACCCAATGACTCCAGAACAACTCAGCAGACGTCGGTGAAGCTCCACAGAAAGTGGCTATAGCCCGTAACCAACAAAATCGCTTCGCAGCAGCGGCACCACCCGTTTACTTTCCGACTTGGTGACACCTGATTGCTGGAGACAGGTAGCGAAGTAGCTCTCAAACAGTCCTCGTCCTCCATGTCTTTGGGAAGGATTGGTGCAGGAGGCCAGCTGTCTGGGCATGGTTGGGCGTCAAGAACGGTCAATCTTCACCCTCTGTGGGTTATGACGCACCCATGCGACACGGATACCCTGGCCAGGTTGGAGGCTTCAGTGCTCCACTCTGAGGGTCTTGGGTGCAGGCCGAGAAACAGGGACCAGTCCGGTTCTTGCCTCCTTGACTTCGGAAGCAGGAGCGTCAAGCAAGAAAGTTATTGAGTTCGGCCTAGCGAGCACGCCGAGAGCCAGCTGCACGTTCCAGGGCCTTTGCATCTTGCGCCCCGCCGGTGACATCTGAAAAACGGCGCGAACCGAGGCTGCAGCAACTGCTTGCTCCACGGCGGCCCTGCAGCCACAGCACCTTCTGAAGGGCCTGGAAGCCGTTAGGGTGAGCTCGCTGGCAGCCGCAAATGATTTGGCCTTCGCAACCGTCGGCCAACGTCAGCCCGAGAGGCACCTTCTGATCTCGACCCAGAAAGAAGCTTTGCAGCAACGGCCTCGGCTGGCCTCGAGAAGAATGTCACCTGCCCGGGCTGGCTTCGTCACCACGAGGCCACGCAAGCCCCGAGCATCTACATCGCCTGGCTCCGAGCAGCCGCCAAGCGAATTGCAGCGCATGGAGGCACGGAGCACACAACCAGGCCGGAACTGCGTTTCAACGTCCCGTCGCCACCGCCTTCCTGGATCCAGCTCAACAGTGTGTCACCGGCACGGCACGGTGTGCGCGGTCGCCGCTGCCCAACATCTGGCCTGCAAACCGCTGCTTCTGCATTTCTGCACATACCCTGACCTTCTGATGCACCTTACGAAAAGTCCCGTCTGCAGCGATGTGAAGAGCACAGTAGCAATCGCCACTTGCAGCCATCGCATTCTCCAAGTGCCCGGTTTACTTTGACCGTGCGTTGAGGCTAAAAATTACCCGGATTTCAGCTGGATCTGCTCATGTGCCAGGAGGCCGCTTCACCGACTGCACCGGATTACGAGCACCCGCTTTTTTGATGCCAAATGGACACGCACGGAGTGTTCAACTCGAGGAGGCTGAGGCTGGACAGATTCATGTAGCACTGACGTGCCCCCGAAAGTTCGCCCTCGGTCGAACAATAAGTTCATATATCTTATTTAAAGATATATTGACTTTCGCATGGGTTCGTGCCGTAAACCTGCTTAAAATTCTGTAAAATGCACGAAGCAAGATTGGACTGGGGGCTCAGTTGCAGGGGCCATATAAAGAATGTCTTCCGTTTGGAAATGCTAAGCTTCTAAACAGTAAAGCCAGGGATGGCTCAAGGGGACCTCCAGGTCGGGAGGTCCCAATTTCAATCGAAGAAGGGGTTCCTTGCTTCACTCGTCATACCAGAAGTTGAAGAACTCGTGATGCATGGCCTCGGTCTGACAAGCAGGAAAGTCTATTTTTGGATTTCCGTCACACACACTCTCGCACAAGGCAGGCATGGCGTCACACTCGGACAAGGGTTCAGGGCTTGGGGCACTCTTCCTATTGCGCGAGCTTTTTCTTGAGAAACGCCCGATGTCACCAGCACCTCACTGCTTTGCCGGGGATGCTTGTTGGAGTCTGGCTCCTCCCGAAGCATGTTTCGGCCAGCCCATGTTGTCCAGAGCAGTGTCACCTACTTTCTAGAGTTTGGCTCCTGTATCTGTCGCATGGACTGGCACACCAGCTACCTGCAAAGGCTGTACAGTCTGACGTGGAACAACGATTTAAAAAAAGAAATCTCCAATACGCCTGACAGTTTCCGCGGGTTCGGAAGCTGCCCCAGCCGCTCCGCAGCTGGAGTTTGGCGCCGGTTGTGAAGACCGGTGATAGGATCGGTTGTGAAGACCGGTGATCGGATCGGAGTTGAATTTACAATAAAGAGCCAAATTTTTTCAGTGCCTCGAACGCGACCGCAAGGCGGCTCGCACCAGAAGGGCGGAGCTGGCAGGCAACACCTCCGGCACAGCTCTCAAGGCTTAAGGTCGAGGGCCGTCTAGGGCTTGGGGTGCAGCATGGCTTCGCACTAGTATGGTTCAGTTTTGGCAGCACAATCACTCTGAGCTCAAAGCCTGTGCACCTCCTCATCCCCACTCAGTCGGCGGATTGCCCACGTCACTTGGGATTATGGCTCAGTTTAGGGTCTCGAATTTAGTCCTTCCAATTAGCTTAGTTGGCTTAGTTTAAGGTTTGCACTCTCGCAACTCGGGCATGGCAGGTGGGTTTCGATGCTCACACTTGCTCAGGATCCACCACAAGACAAGTTGGCAATCGAGAGCAACATAACCAGCTACACGACCCATCTTAAACGATTTCTGCCCCCCAGCACAATCACAACTACTGTGTACACGGGCCAGGTGGGTTTAGGGCCCTGTGCGGTCCTGCACACAAAGCAGAAGAATTCGCCAGCAAAGCCGCCAGGGCGGCAAGCACGATTTTTGCAACTGCCGCCTGGCAGATGTGAACGTTGGATGCAGGTACATTGCACCTAGAAAGCGCAAGTGCACCAGCTCGACCCGGCATGTCTGATGTCTCGCCTCAGGATGATCCGCCAAGCACGACGGGAGTGAGCGAGCGTGGTCTTTGACAGGCGAAAGGGGTCATCCTCGGACCAGTCGCCCCAGCCCCTGCAGGGATGCGAGGAATGCAAGAAGACTTCAGAAACTGCCGGAAGAGTGCAATTATCGCAAGTATGAAGCGCACAGCTTCACGCACCTGGCAGCCGCCGTGCTGCGAGGTCCGCGTCGCTTTTTCTTGCCTCCAGTTGGGGCTTCGCAACAGCACCAACTGTGAGGACGAGCATCACAGTCTGTGCCTTGACGCTTTCGCTTGCTAGACCATCGGCCAGCCAGCGACCCTGGCAGCACAAACAAGCTACATTCCCCTTCCACTTTGAGACTTCGAGACTACTGTAACTGTAACATTCAAGAGCTGTCGGAGCGACCAATGGCAGCATCACGTAAGGGGGCAGCATCTGGGGAAGTCAGGAAGCTGCGACATGCCTGTTCAAGTCGGCGGTCTCACTGCAACGTCGTGAATCAGTTGGAACTCTGGCGCCTCAAACACATCGATGTCAAACAGGACACGGCGCAAAGCTGCGCCTTCCGCCTTGCTTGACGCAGACGCGAGACTGCAGCTTTGGGCTGTTATGCTGATATTAATATCATCAGAACTAGTATACATGCTAACACCAAGTTACTGCAAATAGATAAAAACAAGATGATTATCAGCATTGCGATTAATTGCCTTTAATGGCATGCTTACGATGATTGCTTTTACTTTTTGGGGTGCTGAGTGCCCCGGCCGTTCGGAGAAGTCTCCGCTGCACTGCCGCTTCCGCCCCGAGGTCCGCAAAGTCGAGCAAGCCCTAGGATACAAAATCTAATACAATATCATAACCATATATTGTATCATATGAGAACAATGTAACAAAATATAATACCATATAGAATATAGTACAATAAGTCACAATCTATAGTACAATACATGAAGATAAGAGGTCATGTAAGGTACTGTAGGGCTTAGGCTAGTATGTAAAATGGCACAGGCTTCGCTCCACTGGAACCGCCACAGGCGAGATGATTCGCGCCAGGGCCAAGGTTTCCCTTACTGGCCCGAAGCTGAAAACTGGTGGAGGGATTCCCTGGAGGAATTTTGAGAAGAGCTTAGGCTTAAGCCCTGTATAACCCTAAGGCCCTCAAGCCTGGACTCAACGCAGGCCGAGACAGGAATTGAGCCTGGCGAACAAATTTGCCTCAACGGCCGAAGTATTGAAAGTTTGGAAGTGGCACACCGATTCGGCCCGTGTTCGTGCCCTGAATCGCGGGCCCCCCCCCCCCCNCCCCGGTGAATGGCAGAACTACCAGGCTCGTACCAGCCGCAAGTCCCAAACCTGTGGTGTCCGGATGCCTGCGCGCGGGAACCCGCACGAGGCCCCCTAATCCATTTAAGACGGTCAAGCCGTTTGTTCAGTAGGCCTTACAACTTTTGATGGAAGGTGTGCTTGCGCTTGTATGCGCTTGTAAGCTGCCGGCATTGCGTTTGACATCTGCTTTCGCAAGCATTCTGAAGCCGTACAAAGGCTCTAACGACCTGACCCAAAAAGGCAAGGTCATTGGCTTGGCTCTCCGCTGCGATTATGATGTTTCGGCTTCCTGCAGCACCCTAACCCCGTTTAGTCAAGCCCCGATCGATCTGATGGTACCGTACTGCCGTGCTCTTACTGCGGTTCTGCTGTCCTGTTCGGCCATGCAGTCCAGTTGTCAAGTCCATCAGGGCAAAGTCCCGACTGCTGGTAGTGAAAAAAACACCAAAAGCAGGACCCTTCGACGGCCCCCGACTGTGGCGAGGCTCGTCTCCGGCATCGGCTTCCGTCTGGGACCCTGCCGTGAGAAGAGTACTCAAACTTGACCAATTCGGGATAATGGAGCCTTTTTGTAAGGCCTGACTGGATCCACTCGCTTCTTGATCTTCCCGGCTGTCCAGCAGAGTGCTGCGCAAAGCCCTGCAACCCTTCCTGGTGCGAGGCGAAAGAAGGCGACTGATGGCAAATGGCAGCGATTTCTGGTACACGTTGTAAGACTCCACCAGGGCAGGATCATCTCCCAAAAGGCCCTCCAATGTGATAAAGGTCCGGCATAGAAGGGCGATAAACGGCGGAGTTAACATCAGATAGCGATCCGAAAGCTTCTTCAAGGCCACTGCCATGGCTCCAAAGCGAGACTGACCGCCTGCCTCCTTCTCGATCTGCTCTCCGACGGCCACGGCAAACTCTTCGTTACCGCAAGGCTCGTAGCGCGGAGTCTTTGACTTTCCATAGGCCATGTTCTTCATGAGAGGCTTTGGAGTGAAGCGCACATCCTGAAACGTCGTTGTCAGGTCTAGCCAGTTTTTGTCCAGAACCTGACGAACCCCGGCGGCGCAGCTCTCCATGATTCCGAAGTCCACACGGTCCATCAGACCGAAATCCAGAAAGACCACACGACCATCATCGCCCATCCTGAGATTGCCCTCGTGCGGATCTGCATGAACGAAGCCAGTTACTAGCAGCTGCACAACACAAGCCTCGACGGCCATTTCCACCAACAGTCTCCGCTCTTGCAAAGGCAGCTCCTTTGGCGAGCGGCTAGGGTACCAGTTTAAAGCAAGCACGCGCGAGCTTTCGCGCGGGCCCATGAGCTGCGGTATGCATCCGGGCGAAGTCACAAACGGGAGAAATGCGTGTCGCTGGGCAAACTCTTCGGCATTTGCCGCCTCGTTGTAGTAATCCAGCTCCATTCGAACTCCACGTGCCACTGTATCCACAACAGCGCCATAGTCGTTCGGTGAAGAAACTAGTTTTTGATACGCTCGACTCACCAGCGTCGCAACCGCCCAGTCGAGTCCCAGGACTTCACGCACGCCGGGCCTCTGGATCTTCAGCGCCACCTCACTCCCGTCATGCATCCTGCCTCGATACACTTGCCCCAGGGATGCAGAAGCAACGTACTCCGGGTTCAGCTCCATGAGAAGTGGTTCCCCATCGGGGTCGGTGCAATTTTTGGCACAGACTCCCGGAGCTAAGGGGCCCTTCTGCTGCAAATCTTCGGCCAAGATTGTGAGTGCCAATTCATCGCTGAAGGGCGTGCTTTGCTCTTGGAGCCCTTTCAACTCCTCGGCCACTTCGTCCCCAACAATATCAGGTCGCTGCGCTGCCGTCTGGCCTCCCAGGTCGAAGCAAGGAAAACGAAAAAAAAAAAAAGGGCTAAGGGCTTACGATGCGTTAGCTGCTAGCTACAATCGTATACGACTGCGGCTATGGCGGGACTGAAATTGTCCTTTCTGGCCTATCTTCACGAAGAAGACGCCCATGCGCTGCAGGCCCTGGCGCAAGGCCTCGCCACTCTCTGTCTTCGGACCCTTGCGGGACAGGGACGTCGTGAGCAGAGTCTCGCTGGTCGCTTCACTCCTGCGATCCCGCCATGCCCACCATATCCCAAACGCAATGGACAGAGTGGAGGCCAAGCGCTGCAAGATCTCCCAGGGTCGTGCCCATACGTATTCCAAGAGCCTTTCCTGGTCGAAAGCCGCATCATCCAGCCCGGAAGCTCCGAAGGCTTTCGCATTCCAGTCCTGGCTTCTTTGAGAGCCCGGGGCTGCCTTGGCCCCATCTTCATCGAGCTCATAGTTGTCCTTTGAGTACTGTGGCACTGCAGGGCGCCGAAGCTTGCTGCCTCGGTCTCCCAAGCCGAAACCCTGTCTGTTCTGGATGCAAAGTCGTGACACGAGGCCCCTCCCCCTCCTGCCTGCAGCTTCACGGTCCAGCAGCCCCGATGCAAATGCACAAGGTCTGTGCAGCACGTGCACTGGCGACTAAATTATGACAGCAACAGTCGCATGTCAGATGATGTTAAATGAGTCTCGCTGGGCCTGGTTGGAGAGCAGAGCGACAAAGCTACTATCAGCGCAGCTGCAATCAGCACAGCTCGCCGGTGTCGGGAACGCATGGCATGGCGCATCCCACGCCCCCAACCCTTCCGTTTTGGTTTCCAGGTCCGTACGTGCAGGCTTTGTCGTGCTTGGAAATGACAGGAGATGACAATCCTGGCTTGTGCAATGCATGGCCAGACCTTCTAAGAGTCTCTCTTGTTGTTGTTTCCCCACCGTCTGCTGTCACACTTTGTGCATCCATCCCGGCTCGCTATCTTGTATAAGACTTTGCCCCAAGCGCATAAAAGTCAAACAACCAGCACCAGGATCCGCAGATATGACAACAAGTCGAGGACTTGGCCTTCTTGGCGCTGCACCGCCTGTCCGGCTGGAGCTGGCACATCTCACGCACCAGAGCTCCGAGCCTCGGTTGCTTCGGGAAGGAAGAGTAGGGGGTTTAAATACTTCAACCTTTTTCTGAGCTCGCCGGCCTCTGATCGGAGTCTTTCTGTTGCAAGAGTTGCTCCTGAGGCCACGACGCTGAATGCCACAAGCTGTGGGGAGTTTGCGAAATTGTTTTGAGGCTGCTGCAATTTGCACATGACCTAAGAGCCAGAATCCACATCCCAAACAACATGCGACACACATCATTATCTTGTCCACTCGTGAGACTCGCAATTTTTTTCAATTCCGCGAGTGCAATCCTGGACCTCCTCGGGACCTGCCATAAATTGCACTGCATGCTCTCGCTACACTGCTACACATCAGGGCTGTAACAAGTGGGTGTGGCACACGGGGCAAGAAGCAGATAAGACGATGGCCTTCTCGTCTGAGCCATGGATTTTGCAGCAATTCAGACGCCAAGGGTCGCTGAACAGGATCCTGCCAAAGTAAATCACGCTGCAGACATGTGAAGAGTTTCTTAACACAGCTCACACCGCTTCAGTGGTTCTCTCGCTCCTTCGCGAGGGCGCAGGTCAGGAATGCACAGCAGCTGGTCGATAAAGCTTCGCCTCACGAAAGACCAGCCTCTGAACTGTAGCTTCTCTATGCTTCTCTCACTCTAGCGCTTGCCTCAGGATGGGGTTTAATGGAACCCTCCAACGAAAGGGCAGGGTCCCAGGAGGAGAAGCCACAAATTTCAAAACGTGGCTTGAGGAGCCTGCACTTTGTTTTCGACCGCTCTGATGCAGGCATGCGCTTTCAGGCGCCGAGGTTACGGCTGCGGCTGTCATAGCTAGGTGTAGATCTTGGGTGCCGAGACCTTCTCCTAATTCCTCAATCAAAGGTGAAATGGGAATGGCTTCGTAGCTATCGCTTCTAGACCCATCGGAGAAGGACACGGTCGCGACCTGAATGGTTGGACGAATTACCCGTACCTACAGCTGGCATCTGGGACGTCTCGAAGTATAACCTTCCGAGCCACAGCAGACCAGAACCGACCTATGTTATGCTTTGCCCAAGATGTATGCAAGTTTTCCCCGTGCGGTTGTCGGCGTCGGACCTATCTCCGCAGCCGGAGCCTGCTCGGGCGCATGAATGGCAGTGGAAATCACTTCCTTGTCAACCGGGGCAGCTTGGTCCACAGTCTCGCGTAGCTCTGGCTCAAGCTTCTTCCCACTGGAGACCCCATTTCTCAATGTTTGCTCTTGAGGTCTGCGTGGTGGCTGAAAGCCTTGGGGCGGATGAAGTGTTATCTTCGACTGGTCTTTGTAGCTGCGACCTTGTGATGCGAAACCAAGGGGTTGGAATTGCTCGCGCTGGTACTCCTCGAAGCGTACCGAGGCATCGGCGTCTTTCAATTCCAGCAAGTGTCTCGTTTCCGGCCTTGCCCTCCCATCCTTGTCGAAATTTACAAAATTCATGGCCAGCTGCCGCTTGCCCCGATCCGCCCACATCTCCCAAGCCCCAACTTGGTTGCTGCTGTGCCAGAGCACCCCCTTGGGCCGAAACTCGATCCATCTTCTGTCTCGGTCCCACTCCTTCCATCGCCATCGCTGCCTCTCACCGGGCACGAAACATTCATCAAGCTCTTTCTGCAGAGTCTCAACCTCGTGGAGTGGCATAGGAATGCAGCCAGGATCCTGCAAAGCAGAGTCTAATAGCATACGCTCCCAGCAAAATCTGCAATGCCACCGACCGTCCAATGGATCCAAAGTGCCCTTGGAGTCATAAGCCTTGCAGCTCTCACAGCGCTTCGCGTCGACAGCAGCCAGCGTACTCGAAACTTCCGAGCAGTCCTTCGTGCCCAAGAGCTCGAGCAACCGCTCTGTCTCTCCAGAGGCGCACGAAGAACTATTTCGCAGTAGCTGTTCGAAGTCTCTCCAGACCTTCACGGTGACGTACTGCACTCTCGAGCACAATTCTGAAGGCAGCTCCAACATGTCCCGTTCGAAAAAGGTGCGATAGAAGCTTTTCAAATACACCAGCACTTCGTCTCCTTCCACCTGCTTCTGTCCAGCTATAGTCCGGGTAGGATAGGCTGCATTTTGGGATCTCTGTCCAGTGTCAAACGCAACTTTGCGCGCGGCCTGGTGGCTGCAAGGGAGCAACATCACTGGCAAACTTGCCTGCTGAGGAAAAGCGCTGGACTTCTCCGCAACGAAAGCCGGGCAGCTTGCATCAAAGACGTCATCGAGGTCAGCTGTGGCAACTATCCCGAGCGCAATCACCAGCACCTTGTCAAACTTCAGGCCCAGAGCGCGCAATCGAAGAAGTCTGTCGGAGGAGGGTTTCAGCAGAACGGGATGGCTTAGAATGGCGGGCCATGAGCCAAGGGATCCAGCTGTCAGTTGCCACACCTGCCGCAACACCTCAAGAAACGGTCTTGGTACTGATGGACTGTGTATCAGCATTCTCTCTGGCCGAGCTAGGCCTTGGCTGTGCTTTGCGAGACTCAAGCCAAGCATCCATGCCTGCAGAAAGCTGGTGGTCTTACCGTCGGCCAAGACTGCCACGTAGGCACACCGCGACTCTTCAAGGTCCTCCGAAAAATCCTGTTCCGAAAGCATCAGGTCCATCTTTAGCGGCCTTCGGCAGTGCGTGCACGTCAGCCTCGCAGTCGCCTTCTGATGGTCCACGACAACCTCCGACGTCCTTGTTGGGAGAGGGTTCTGGTCCTGGTCTGTAAAGTTCACTCGAACATTGTAGGCATCAGGAGGTGCAGGAGGCGCGGGGTCTCCGTCGTAGGCCTCTTTCGACTGACGAGACTTCGAAACAGCCGTCGTTGCCGATTGATAAGCAGAGAGCACTCGGCCGTGGAGCTCTGCGACGGCGCTTTCCAGGGCATCGGCTTCGCCCAAAGGGGGGCGGAAAACCGCTGCAGTGCGTAAAGCCCCGTGGATACTGTCGGCGGAGAGAGCTTCGCGCAGAGCTGCTTCCAGCGCCGCATCCTTCATGGCCACAGCCACCCCAACGGCTGCGACATGCTTTATTTTTTATCTGGATCTGTGCTGCTTTGCAGGATTTGCTGTCCAGTACTATGCCCCCCGCTAAGCTACAAGCAAAGTTCGTGCTCAAGAGCATGCAGCAATGATGTTGTGCCCCAACTCTGAAGGCAGGGGTCTGTCATGGCGACATGGCTAGTCATGCTCTGATTCAACGAGGGACTGGGCTCGATGATACACGACGGGCGCACATCTGCAAACTTGATCTCACGGTCAGGACACGTCAACTCCCTCTTAACAGGCAAGTCACATGGGGGAAGCTCGTAGGTGCCCATCGCGATCGTGTCAAGCAAAGCGGGCAGATCCTGCCGCTTTTGCCAGCAAGAGCAAGAGCATGCAAATCACCCCCAAACCACGAAGTCCCACAGGCCTTGTGCAGAAAGGGCAGAGACTGAAACAGAAATCCCCACAGAGAGATGCCGGTTGCCCAAATGTCGGCGCAGCGCCCATCGTGACCCTTGTAGCCACTGGCACACATCTCGGGCGAGAAGAAATGATAAGTGCCTTCAGTACCCTGGACGACGTAGTCATCCGGCATCCTCAATGCACAAACGGTCACTAAGCTGGAGTCACTGCGCACTGGCCGGTTCTAATTTCCACATGTAGAACACATCCACCCATGAGTTCTTTCTCTTTCGGCTGGTGCTTTTTTGTGCCAAGTCTCCGAGTCGCGACCCCGAAGTCTCCCAGCTTCAAGCCACCGAGCCCATCGAGCAGGAGGTTCTGCGGCTTCACGTCCCGGTGAGCGACCAACTGTTTGTGCAAGTAGTCCAAGGCTTCCCTCGAATCGGGCGAGACTTTGAGACTTCTTGATGAAAGCACCAAGCAAAAGCACGATAAAGCACTATAAAGCGAACTTCAGGCCGGCGACAGGGTATTGCGCATAAATCTCTGCGCCACCTGCTCAGTGATCTGGCCGGCCCGCGCCTGGAAGCAACATTCTGACTCATCCCACTCCATAGATGGACCACCGCGCATGTACTCCAGCACCACGTACAGCTTGCCATTGGAGGCCGCTTCGTCGAGAATTGCACGCAGTTGAACACATCTGGGATGTGAGACTGTTTTCATCCTTGCAGCATCACCATCACAGAGATCGAGGGATCGAGAGAGCGAGAGAGGCAGAGAGACAACGACAGAGAGAGAACCATTCAGAGGAATGCTCGTCGATTCTGACTTCACCTAGCAACCGACGCGAAGCATAAGCAATAATGGCAGATACAGTATCAGCTTGTCTGGACCAGACGGACAAGCCGCAAGGCAATCTCATCGTAAACCTTGTCCAGCACGGTGCGGACTTTCATGCCCTCACCATCATCGGAGCGAGTAAATTCTCGCTTTCGGCGCAGAGGCAGTTTCCGAAAAACCTGTGCCAGAGCCGCCAGCACGTGTTTTTTGGGAGCCTTGCAAGATCTTGGAAAATCCGCGGCCTTGATGGCAAACTCCGTGCCGGTCAGCTGCTCCATGCACAGCTTCACTTTTGCGAAGGACCCCTGGCCAAGGACTGTCGTCGTTATGAAGAAGCCTCAAGGCAGAATCAAGGCATGCGATGCAAGACCTCCGAGAAGCAAGGCACGGATGTGGAACCCCTCATGTTCAGTCTCTTGCTATCTCCAACGAGAGACCATGGATGGTCTTCGTGCCGTCAGCACGCTTGTCTTTCTCTGCAGAAGTGAAGGTGGTCTCGATAATCGGAGTGTCAAAGCTCTCCATGCACTACATAGCTCCGAGGCGGAGATTGCAAGCCCTGAACCAAAACAGATTAGACTGATCAGGTGCTTCAACATGATGGTAGTCACACAATGACTTTCTAAACGTCTTCCAGATCCAACACCCGAAAGAGGCATCTTGATCCTGACAAAACACAGTGGATACATTCGACAGACTTCCTTCATCGAGCCTTTGTGTGCAGAAGCATACGAGCACATCTCAGGCTTCGCACTGGCCACCTTCTGAATGGAAGCATCAGAGGATGCCCCGGCCTCCAGAGAGCACAGTCGGAGCAGGAGAAAAACTCTCTGCAGGAAGGAATCCACCCACAGGCACAATACCCATCATGCACCCGTTTTCGCAAGCAGCGCACTCACTTGTAGAGCACACGTACGGGCGCTCTCTTCCTTCGCCTTTCCAGGCGTGGTTGTTTTCGCTGAGGAACCACCTGCTCTTCCTCGTCTTCTTCCTCGTCATCTGAGTCCTCATCAGCATCCGGCCCTGGTTGGTTCTGTGTGCGGGGCGCTCTGCGCACCACAAGCTGCCTTCCGGCACCCGTGCCGTGCGATTGTGTGTACAGGTTTAACTCGGTGGCAGCTTTGTGAATGTACCAGCGCTCCATGGTACGCAGTCCATCAAACGTAAGCTCCTGCAGCGCGTCACTGTCTCCTGGACTGCTGAGAAGCCGCTCTTCAAGATAGCGCATGAGTCCTGGAATGTCAGCAAGCAGGGGCTCTATCTGTGAGCGTGGGATGGCACTGCTTCTTCTGAGGTATCTTGGAATTTGGCCATCAAAAGCCATGCGAACGAGCCATCCATCGGTCAGAGGAGCATAGGTGACCAAAGCAGGCTCGCGCTCCAGGCGCGAATTTACCTCAATGACTTCTCCCCGGATAGGGCTGTGGACCTCGCCAACAGACTTCAGGGCCTCTAGAGTTGCAAGCGTTTCCATGACCTTGAATCTGGCACCCTCCTTCGGAAGCTTACAGTACAGGACTTCACCCAGTGCTCGTTGCGCCACCTGTGTAATGCCAACGGTCCCCACACCTTCCTCCTCCACCTGGAACCACTCGTGAGTCTTGGTGAAGTACTTCTGTCCCTGCTCAGTCAAGCTTGGGCGTGCTCCGGTGGCAAAACCAGCAGCACGCCGGTGCAGTTGTGGAGCCAGCCGATAACATGCAGGCCCACGGAGGCCTAACATTGCATGACCAGCCCTGGCCTGCGCATCTAAAACATTACCATCATGTGTGGGGGGGGAAACGGTCAGAAACAAGTGAACAATCTACGAACGAGCAGCTTCACACATCCCTTCCACATAATCTACACCACGTAGCTCGAGCTGTTGATAGCACGCAACACGGCAAGTGGCTCCGCAGTGCCCCGCGCGCACCGGACCCACGAAAAGTCTGAGACCTCTGAGATGCGCACAGGCCAATTCAATACCCATCGACCTTTGCTTACGGCAATGTGGCAGCTGAACGTTGCAGGCGTGACTGAGGCCCCGTCTCTCCTCTTTTGAAATACCTAGGTTCCCAAGACATTACACTTCAAGTTGGTCTTATCATCGTCGTTCTGCTTGCCGTGTAAGGTTTAGCACCCTTCGAACGGGTCAGGGTGCAAAGCTGCGAACATCAATCACAAAGAATTTGGCCTCAGAAACCAAGTCACCTCGATGTAGTGGGGCAGCACTACTCACATTGGCAATACTCCGAAGAAATGAGATTCAAGACGCTCTGGATGGCTGGGGTTCCAAAACCGGGTGATGCCCCGCGAACACGCCCTCGCCCAGCCCGTGCTTGTCACGGCAAACTTCCGCGACGTTCTGCAGACTCACCCGTCTCGCTGCTAGTTACGCTCGTGGCTGGCATGTACACGGAATTGAGTGCGACAAAAACAGTAACAAGCTTAAGAAGAAGAAGAATGGCATGTACGCAGGTTGTAAGCCGCATGCAGACGATGTCAAACCCATCCGGACCTACTGCCTGGTCTACAACTTTCACCAATGCCGTCAAACAAAGACCTATACTACTTGCAGTCTTCAATTAATTTTCGTAAATTGCAGTATACATGTATTCTATTTTATGATATGCTGCCCTTCAAACAGGTTCTTGCATCCCCTGCAAAGCGGAAGCCAAGGCACGGAGCTTCTTGAACATCGGACTATTGTTGACATGATCGCGATGGGGGGTACCTGGGCTTGGAGGAAGGGAGGCGGACTGGCTGAGATATGCTTTGAAGACGAGATGTTGGGCCGGGGGGGGTGCTTACCACGACACTCGCCGAAGATCCCCTGCGACAGTCAAACTTTCAGCTTCGTGTCCTCGTTACAAGCGCTCAAAGCTAAAACGCTGAAGCTTTGATTGGTTTTGCGTTGGCGAAACGATGCGACACACCGCTGGACTCGCACACTCAACGCGAAAGACTCAGCGTCTTGGGTTCAGTCGCCGAGTTGTCTGTCTCTGAGAGTCTGGCGCCGGATCATGGCCGAAGGCCTGGGCACCACAGTGCGGCTTGAGTCGGCTTCCGCAACTCGTCCGGTCCAAGAGTTCTCAACCAGACATGCACATGGATGGCTCAACAAAGCTGCTTCCGAATCCTAATCTGGTAGGCAAAATACTTCTGACATCGACACACTGTTTCTTTCATTTCTCAGCATCAAGTCAAGTCCGATTCTGGCAGCTATGATCAGCCGAAGAATCCAAGCACAAGAGACTCTGCTCTCTCTCCTGCATACGGGTGCAGCATGGCAAGGCCTTTTTGTTGGCTCGAATTAGTGGGGCCCCAGCCGTGCATGTTTGTCTGCTGTAGCGGGAAGCATCCGCTCAAGTATGTGGAAACAGTTGATAGGAGTCAGACTCGGTCTTCTCTGGGCACGGGACCCCTACAGATGAAACCGCAACGCACGTCTCTCACACAAGTGGACTTCTGAGAATGGTGCCACCACACCAAGTGGAGCTCGCAGAAGCTTCGAGCACGAGGTATGCATGCAGGTCAGGGCTCAGGGCTTCAAAGTCACTGAGAGTCGGTCTTCAGCATTGCTGATGGGAACAATCTTCACCTTCAAAGAGGCAGCGTTCGAAAATGCACAGCCACCACCACTTGCAGCAGGAGTTGTGACATGGAAAGCATTGGCCCTTGTTGTCAGAGGCCACATTGCTCGCGGCTTCCGCCAGCTGGTCCTTTAGCGGCCAGCAGTTACAGCAGCTGTCCACCAAACCATCTTTGTTCAAGCCACAGCCCTTGTAGTAGCTGCCGGCTCCGCCCAAGTCAGTCTGAAACTCCGCCAGCTTCGCATTGGGATTGTCACACGACAGGGCATTGTTTGTGTCGATGTCCACCTTGCTGGGCTTTTGCAACTCACACTTGCCGGCGTTCTCCTTGCCAAGGCATTTCTCCGGGCCGGCGAATCCGGCCGGACACTCCCAGCTGCGGGTCTGTACCAGGAGCGCAGTGAAAAGAAAAGTCCTCAACATCTGCTCTACCCGGATATGAAGGCAGGTGTAGGGATGGCCCGGATGGCTTGAAATTCGACAGCTGCTGTCACAAAACACTCCACTTTGCAAAAACCGAAACACCGGAAACGACTGCGTCTCAACGCTATTTCCCGGGACCGGCACAGCGGAGCAAGGATCTGCTCCACAAGAGCCAGGTGTTCCATGTTCTCATGCGTACCAAACAGCATCTCACCAGTGTACCTCTCTTTATAGGTCTGTCGGTCTGCCTGTCTCACGCAGGAGAGAACAAGCTATCAACCCATCTACGGGGCACAGCTCCATGAGGATGCAGCCAGCTGACCTTCACGAGTGACACTCTGCCACTCAAACAGACACTGAAGCCGCTTCGACTCAATGAGCAAAGACATTTTCAGAGACCGATCGGGTGCTGCAGCATTTTCGCCCGAAGTGCTTGCGTCAACTGACTGACAGTGACCAGCAGGCAAACTTGAAAGGCCCGTGCTGTGCATAGCTCTTCAAACACTGCACTGCCTTGATTTTGTGTGTTGTCGTGGAGCAGGACTACTTGGCTTCTGTGGGATTCGTTGCCACCTCTTTGATGCAGCTATGACAGCAGGCTTTGTGTCACAAGGCTTCGTGACTCAAAATCTCAGGAAGCTTGGCAACAGCTGCTCGGCTTTCGCCCTCTGCCAGAGCTCACGAGGCACGTCAGCGTTGCAGAGCCTCTGGCAAAATGAGACCGAAGCAATCAAACGCTTGCTCTCATTTATGCAAAGATGCATGTCATGTGTGCACTTCGTTGACGAATTGCGGATAACGTGGAGCAGACACTCATGTGGCACTGTGGCATAACTTGAACATCAACCAGCAAAAAGCCTCTGGAACGTGAGAACACTACACACCATGACACAGCCTCGAAAGCACATACCGAGTAGCTGCACATTGCTGCACACCTGTTCCGCGGAGGCACAGCCGACGGCGATCCTGTTGCATGATGCACACCGGTAAAAGAGAGCAACAGCTCTTCGAGTTGGGCAGCCGCACCTGTCTACGCATGCAGGTAGGTAGGCAAAGGCCAGTGCCACGGCTGGCAAGCTCAAGCCAAAAGACTTGGCAAGCTCTTCCCATCGCTTGACCTATAACACACGACAGACACAGGTGTACTGAACGCTTTGGAAACAAGCTCAACACCTTCTCCGCAGCTTCACGCGGCACATCGCCTCAGATATGCTTTGTTAGTCGCAAACAATCCAAGCTTGCTACGAAGACACTAGGCCAACTGGAGCAGCGTCTTATCGTGATCAAGGCAAGGAGCTACTGTACATATAGAGACCCTGCCCCCAGAGCAAACCTGCACAGAATATTGCTGCCATCTGCACTTTGATTCCTCGGATGCGAATCAACCCAGCATAATTGATCATTTCCTTGCGCGTCCGTCTGCCGGAAAAAGCGCTTGCGGAACAAGGCTCCCCGCTTTTCGCATTCAAGCAGGAGCGGATAGGCTGACTGATCCAAAAGGTTCCAGGTTCGTGCCACCATAATGTTGTCCTCAGCTCCCGGGGGGGGGCAGGCAAGCATGTTTCCGAAAAGTTTGTCTTTGAAGGGTTGTCGTGGTCGTCGGGTCGTAGCAGCAGTAGTATCTAAGCGCAGTTGTAGTTTTGTCACCCACCTGACATGCCAATGACAGCTCCGCGGGGCCACTTGACAACGAGGCAGACATGAACAGATCGGCTCAACAAAGCAAAACAGCAGCGGCAACCCAAAACCCACAATAAACCCATAAACACCACTCTAAGACCGATCCACTCATTCGTTCAAGAGATGCTGCTACGCTTACTAGGTTGGGTTTTCAACAAAAACGAGTACAGAACTACCATTTTTTGGAAGCTCACTACCAGCTGACAACAAACCCAGTATGTCACAAAAACAACGGAGGGTCAGAGCAATCCTAATTAAAGGCTCCCGAGTGGGGATACTACAGTAGATGTCTGACAGTTCAACAAGGTAGCCCCCAAAAAAAGCGAATTTACAAACGCATCAATATACGAATTAGACACGTTCGTCATACACGCATAGTCAATGCAGCGCCTCTACTCACTTGGTAAGCCAGTCCTATCGATACGGAAACTCCGGAGAGAGCCATAACCGACAGGAGTCTCAGCGTCGCAGCAGCTGCTTCGGCTTCTCACATCCAGGGCTCAGTTTGCAGCGACATCCGAGTGCGAGTAGTAGTGCTAGTAGTAGTAGTAGTAGTAAGCACCACGGCTCAGCTGTGTCCCACCAGCGGGACCCTTTTTCATGTCTGGCTAGCTTTGTGTAGATGCCATGGACTGCAGACCCCATTCCGTAGCCTTNCGGGACCCTTTTTCATGTCTGGCTAGCTTTGTGTAGATGCCATGGACTGCAGACCCCATTCCGTAGCCTTCCGGAAAGTTCTGCTTCTCTTGTGTGCACTTTTGGCGACTTGGGTAACATCAAGCCGTGGGACCACAACAAAATATCCCCAGGCGCTTGAGCTGTGCCATTCCCGCTCCACTTCATGGGTGCTGTGTCCTATCGGCCCCACCATGAGAGTCGTAACACAGTCTAGTGAG
>BGNK01002761.1:11111-92208 GCA_003297005.1 Symbiodinium sp. clade A Y106
AGCAGTAGCAGCAGCAGCAGCAGCAGTAGCAGCAGCAGCAGCAGTAGCAGTAGCAGTAGCAGTAGCAGTAGCAGTGGCTTGTTGTCACCCACATGGCACGCCAGCAGTAGAAGTAGTAGTAGTAGTAGTAGTGGTGGCAGTCCCACAGTAGGAGTGGGAGTGTCGTCGTCGTCGTCGTCATTGTGGTCGCCAGTGTCGTAGTTGTTGCTACTTTGCTTGCTAGCAACCAGCAGCAGCAGGAGCAGCTTGGACATTTTGTCCTCACATCGCCCGCTCACAGAACTGTTTCCGGGCTTAGTCCTGATCGCAATTCTCAGGGGACACGCAAAGCAGAGGGAAGCTTGCAGTGCTGCCGTGGAACGACAAACTCTTCTAACTCCAGCTCGCCGTTGTTGTCGGTATCGAACTTCTTGAAAAGCTTGGGCATATCATCTCGGGCACAGACTCGTCACGTTGCTACATGAGAAGGCGCTTGTTTGACGGCGGCGGCTTAGGTATTCGCCAGGTAACCTGCAGAGTACCCCAGATTCTTCAGGCGAGAACGCGTGCGTGTCATGAGGAGGATGCGGTGCCGATCTGCCCATGTCTGCGACATAGCATTTCCTAGAACCTAGGAAGCAGGATCTTTCGTGTGTCCACAAGGCACCGTGAGGTGCCGGCACAGTCTGTGCTGCCAAGTCACCGACAGCGGCATGGCCATAAAGAGTACGCTAATGAAGCACAGAGTTCCCGCCACAATTCGTCCAGGCCAAGTTGTCGGTGCCACATCGCCTACGAAACATGACGACAGGTGCAGTCTGTGGTTGATCTGGAACATCGACCTTGCATGCAACAACTAAGCAAAAACTGAGGGGAGGTCCATATCCAACGGTGGTGACCGTGACAATACAAAGCCAAATTGATGTCGGTAGCGAATCTACTGCATTTGCATCGTTTGGCTCCACAATATAAAGCACCGCTGCAAAGAATAGGACCTCATTCGTTTCTCAGGCAGGGCCTGGATCAACTGATTTCACCTCTAGTAGCTACAGCAGCCAAGCCACAATCAGACAAACCAAGAACAGCAACAGCTTCAGGGCATCGAAAACCGTGGTCAACACGTGCCTCGAAGTTTAGCAGCACAGTCAGCAACAGAATGCTTGGGACTGCAAGCTGCAAAGGGGAGGCTCCTACTGGATCGCTGCAAAGGCGGCCATGGTGCAATAACAACTGCAGCTTCTGAAATCGACGAATCAACTTCAGCTGCCGTATCACTGGCACGAAACACACCAAGACGTAGTGAGAAAAGGGGTTCCGCGCAGTCGAAGGGGTCTCCACGCCAGAAGCAAGGCGAACGATTGTCGGAATAAAAGCTGCAAGGTCGATCACGTTGTACGGGTTCCTGACGAACTCCTGGCAGGGAGCGGGTGCGAAGCCTGCTTGGGCTCTTCGGAGATATGAAAGACTCTGGCAAAGCCGCAAGCGGAACACTTCCCAAAGCTCAAAAGGCTTCGGTTCCGCCAAGTCGCCCTCTTCGGCCCCGACGCAATCCAGCGAATAATAAATTCAAGCAACATGAGCACCTCCCAACACCAGTTGAGGTTGGGTTGCCAGCAATCAGGGTTCAGGCTGACGGTGGGAAAATGAAACTCTGAAAATGACACAGAAATACCGCATGCTGGCGTATAGGCAGCAGTCGTCACTCTCGCCGGCATGACTGCAGGACTGTTTGGCCAGCAGGGTGCACTCGAGTTGGCTTGAGTTCGAGGGTGCCGATGCTGCCGGCCGTTTCAGCCATTTGGCTTTTTGGTCCGGCCCAAGCTGGAGGAAAAACTTACTTGATGATTACTCGGCATCCCTACGTAAAGTGACGAAGCTCAGACCTACCTCAAGTAATGTTTGAGGACCACAACCGGCAAATGATACCTATACATGCAGTCTATGCCCTTCGAAGTATGGAAATGTCGCCGATGGCGGTAGTACGTTGGCGATGGACCCTGCATTTGTCGTACAGAGCAGGTTGACAAAGATGCTTGCTTCAATGTCAACTTCGAAACAGCCGGGTCTACAGCTCCAGCTTGCACAGTATCCGAGCCAAGCGCCTCGACTATTATTTGGATGATGCCTTCGGCCATACCGGAAAAGGGCGGATAAAGCGATGCTTGCCAGATCGTGAAGATGATGCTCAAGCAGACGAAGTAGTTGCTCAGCGTAGCGAACCAATAGGCTGAACGGCTCGAGTCAGGATCCTCAAGCGACGGTGGCGACTGCATTACAGAAGGAGAAGCAGCCAGCAGAGCAAACAGAGCCAAGTGACCTCCAGAAAGAGCCATACTCGAGAAACGGCCGGCTCCCGCTTGAAGAAATCGGCCATGGAGGCGTTGCTGATCCGCTTCTTGGCCAAGCGACCTTTTGAGAGCAGCCATTGACAGATCTAGCGATTGAAAACTCACAACCCCCCCCCCGGGCCTAGACAAGCCTAATCTGCTGACATGCAGGATCTACGTTGCTAGACCCCATCCCAACTCAGTAGCGATTTAGATCGGAACATCTCATCTGGGACAGCTTGGCAGCTGCTGCGCGAACATGCTGAATTGCGAGCCTTACACTGTCTTCGCTGCGCGCGTGTGCTTGGGGAGTCGCTTCCCTCGACAGTTGCTAGGTTGCGTCCTTCCTCTGCTACCAAGGGCCTGCACCCAACTTGTTGAAGCCTGCGCCCTTTGCCTTTAGTTCCCTCCGCTCTTCCACACAATCACAACGCCCTGGTCTTCTGGCCCGCTCTATCGTAGCCTCCTTCTTCCTCCTCCTACAGGGCTTGTGAGGGCAAGAGCACAGCGTGCCCCAGCTCCCTCGCGTGGCGACGTCCTGGGTACGTAGTACTGGCACTCACGGCCTTGCTTTTTCGGCTGATGTCACAGACTTTGCAGCGATTGGTGCTGAAGTAGCGTAGCACAGCATGACAATGAAGCGCCCGAAAAATACATACAAAAGGCTAAGCGCCCTTTTTTGCACAGACTTGTATATGCCCGCCTGGATGCCGGATGTCAGAGAACCCCAAACCCCTCCTGAACTTCGTAATGCTAGTGATGGCCATTCCCTCTCTCTTCTTCTTCCACACAGCCCAGAGAGGGCAGTTGCCCACCCTCCCCACGCGCGCACGCGCCCTGGTCTCTCAGTCTGTAGTCCGCAGCTAACTCCGCTCTCTGAAGAGAGCACTTTCCTTCCGCTGGGGAAAGGTCTGCGAACAGACCCGGGCCTAGGCCCCCCCTCCCTACCTTGTTGGTGGAAGGAGGCCTTGGAGTGTGTGGTCGGGGCTGTTTCCCGTGGTTATTTAAACATGTCGAGTGTGTTCGGCGTTTAACCCCCAAATGACCCTGTACTTTAGCCCGCGTCTCCGCGCCCTCTATGGCCTATCCTTAGCACCTCGCCGAGCACATCTCCCCATGTAGTACCTACGGTTTGCGGCGGTGCCCCAGTTTTGTGCAATGACGAAACAACTGAGTGCCAAGCATTGCAGGTCCACAGTACGAATAGGGCAGGGCTTTAACTGGGGCGGCCGCGGTTGTGGGTTTCCCCCCGTCTTCTTCTGAAGACAGCACGGTGTAGCAAACAAACAAAGCAGTCACTACTTCAGGTGGGGCCCCCCTTAGAAATCCAAAACAGGTTGCTGTAGACGCTCGTGATTCCAAGCCCCTGACACAGTTACCGAATTAGCGGCAAAACTCTATTTGGAAGCCGAGTGTGTTGCAAGTATGCAGAGAGTTGGTGGCTTATGGCTCCCCTTTCGTAGTGGTCCTGGCTCCGCGGCCCGTCATAATTAGGCTTGGCTTCGCAAGCGAAGCTAAAAGTAAAACCGAATTTTGCCGCGCTCGCTCACTCACTGCGCCCCCGCTTTTACGTGGATCTTCTCGGAATTGGGCCATATGGGCCTGTATCTGGTAGACAGCGCGCCACCGTTTGTTTGGCCGAAGGTTGACGGGTTCCCTCGGTCTTGCAGTGGGGTCTCCCCCCGGAAGATCGCTCCTCTGGTAGGTCTCGTCGTCGTAGGTGTTGTGGCGGTTCCCCGCTGGTTCAGCGGGTCTGTATGCGAGTACTC
Source organism: Symbiodinium sp. clade A Y106 (assembly GCA_003297005.1). NCBI lineage: Eukaryota > Dinophyceae > Suessiales > Symbiodiniaceae > Symbiodinium > Symbiodinium sp. clade A. The sequence continues at coordinate 15,187 of BGNK01002761.1, forward strand.
CTCTGCTTGTTCCAGAATCTGAAGGTCTTCCCTCTGGTCCCCACGGCCATTGGTTGCATGGCTGGCCTGGTTCCCCTTCGTCACNGCTGGTTCAGCGGGTCTGTATGCGAGTACTCCTCTGCTTGTTCCAGAATCTGAAGGTCTTCCCTCTGGTCCCCACGGCCATTGGTTGCATGGCTGGCCTGGTTCCCCTTCGTCACTGCTGCTCAAGCGGCGGCGGCCTGTTCTCTGTGTACCGGAGGATTGTGGGCTACCAAGGGCTCGTCCTTGCATAGGTCGTTGTCCTCCCCCTCGGCATGGGGCTTCTGCTTTTTAAGCGGTCTTCTCCTCGACGGTGTGGTTGCCTTTCGCTTCTCAGGCTGCTGGGCCTTGTCATCTGCTAGGCTCCCCGTTCTCGCTCGGATTTTCCTGCGAATCGCTCGGGCCTTGAGCAGCATGTCGTGCACTTTCTCGGGGAAGCGCATAGTGTACACTCGGTTCTCAGCGGCGATGCGAGGCATGTAGCGGTCAACAATCCGCACAAGCCTGTCTGNCGGGCCTTGAGCAGCATGTCGTGCACTTTCTCGGGGAAGCGCATAGTGTACACTCGGTTCTCAGCGGCGATGCGAGGCATGTAGCGGTCAACAATCCGCACAAGCCTGTCTGCCTTCCCGCAGCGCTTGAGGAATCGCTGCTGGTATTGTTCGTACTCCTTGCTCTCCTGTTGGCCGAGGAGCTCCCCCCTATCCATCTGTCTACGGGTTTTGGTGGGTATAGCATATGCAGCCCTTTCCTCGTCGCGAACTGTGTCATCGCATCCAAGTTGGCTCCCCCCCGTCGCCCCCCCGGGGGGCTTCGGATGGGGATCTTCCTCCTCTCGAAGTGCAGGGACTTGCGGCACTGGCTGTGGTCGTGGCTTTTGCGCCTCTCTTGCCGGTGGGGTATTTCCCCGAGAGTCTGAACCATGCAAGCGGCACTGTGGGTCGGCTTTCTCATGGTTTTTGCGAAAGCCGGTGGTGCACACCCCTTTGCGTAGCGGCAGAGTTACCTTGGGCGGTGCTGCCTCCATCGCCTCGGCCATTGGCGAACTTCACTATCTCCCCGTCCTTGCCACAGTCACGATCACTGGGTCGAGAAACTCCCCCACCCAACAAGGAAGTACGTTGTGGTCGCTGTGGCAATGGAGGCAACGGAGCGGACGGTGAAGATCTGCGTCCCCTTCTTCTGCAAAGTGTCGTGGGAGAAGCTCTTGCACTTGCTAGGTCGCCCCCATCAAACTTGCCCTCCGTGAATATGGCTCGATCGTGCCTAAGCCTGCCAGAGTTCCTGAAGCAAAGCGGCAGCAGGTATGTGTGCTCAAGCACCGCCGGGAAAGGTGTGAACCAAGGTGGACAGCCTTGGGTCAACCTCACNATGGCTCGATCGTGCCTAAGCCTGCCAGAGTTCCTGAAGCAAAGCGGCAGCAGGTATGTGTGCTCAAGCACCGCCGGGAAAGGTGTGAACCAAGGTGGACAGCCTTGGGTCAACCTCACGCCTCCCCCCCCGATGCAAGGAGGCGGCACAGGCCTCCAAGCAAAGGTGCAGTACTTCTGGCGGATCTCTCTCTCTCTCTGTCTATCCTCGGCCTGGTTTACGAGGCCAGGTGCAGTGGAGCTCCCAAGTCAGCCCCCGAATCTACCAACATCTGGGCAATTGTGCGTGGGATCCGCGTGACAGATAGTAGAGAAAGCAAAGGGGCTGTTTGACGGGATTTGGCCATCTGGATACAGGCCCTCATCATCATCGTCATCCTCAGTCGAAAATGAAGTCAACTCGTTCGCAACATGGCCACAGGCCAAACAATGCCATCTGTCTATTGCTGCAGGTCCGTCGATGCCGGCAAAGCTGCGCTGCTTGATTCAAAGCTGGACTCAGAGTCTGCACGTCTCGAGGAATTCATTGCGGAATTCACAGAAGGCCTGTGACCCTGACCAGGACGGGTGTCATGCGATAGCAATTTACTCCCCTTTTAGCATGATATGGGCATGGACCCCCGCCATCGTGAGTGCACGTGACTGCTTTGCTTTAAACTAGCGGAGAACAAGCAGTCCTGCATGGCAATAGCCTGCACGCGCAACGTTTCAGTCCGCGCAGTGTCCTGCGATCTGTTCATGGTACTGAATCGGCAGGCACGAATGGCATACAATCAACAGCGTGTGTTCACAGCCTTTTAGCCAAAGCTAGACGTTTGTGGCCGCGTTGCACATTCCCCCCCCCCCAGCCCCCCCTGCATGCCATGGACCGTGGCCGATTTTGGGGCTGGAACCCTTTGAAACTGCTGTGGGCTTGGGATCTTGGTATCACGGCGACATCTCAAGAATGGCAGCAAACACGGGTGAAGGTCCCTTGGAGTCCCCTTTATCATTTCTGTTGCGAGAGGCATCACACTGTGGGGGGGGGGAATGCCCGCGCCGAGCCAAGGGCATCTATTGCCCTCTGCAGCCACACAAACAGGGTATTGGGGTCGTCGGGCGGGGGAGGGGGGTGGGGCTTGGCAGCGCTGCAACAGAGCTTGTGTTTTTGCCTCTATGTTTGAGGCAAACCTTAAGGCATGTTTGGGCTTTGGAGTTCAGAATAAGCTAGGAGGCAACAGACGAAAGATTGGCGGCTCTTTGAATCTGGTGCGGCACTAATAGAAATTGCGACAGCCTGGGTCTCCAAAGTGTTCGGCAATGGCAAATGCTCCATGGAGCTCGGGGCCACCTCACGAAGGGACAGGGCTATGAAAACCGCTGTCAACCGAGCAGGCATGCAACAAGCACATCTGGAGAACCAAAATAGCCTAGAGGGATTATCCAGAACGGAATGAAGCCCCCGAGGGCTCCAGCTTCGCTCACTGGAGCTAGCGAGAACTTCAACAGATTGGTGGCCCTTGATGCGGTAGTGAGATAGTAGTACAGAGAAGCTCCGATCGGATCTCATGCAGCGCGGCTCGCACCTGCGATACGAGAAGCATCTTTGGCGTTGCTTTCGGAGCTATAACGGCATCTTCCTCAGAGGTCTGAAAGATCAAAGAAAGGTATCACAGCGCACGGTTTAAAACAACACTAGGAAATCCTTGAGTGATCTGAAGGACCCCAAGGCTTCCTGCCGGGCATCCTTCGGCAGCTCCGGAAGTTCTGGGCGAGGAGGGGGAGGCTTCTCTGGATGCGCGGCCTTCTTTTTCGGTGTCTTGAGCTCTCCATCGCCGAGACTAGATTCAGAGACCTGCCAGAGGCCACAGGTAGCCGAGGCTGCTTGTCAGACGCATGGCAGACTGCACAGCTTCCTAAAGCACGCTGCTTCTACTTTTCCGATCTCTCAAAGGCGCCTCTGCATCCGACTCGTCGGAGCTGTCGTGCAATGGAACGACCAGCGGTCTCGGCATGCTTTCGGGTGATTCCCGGGCAGCCGAGATCTGGTTGCCCATGGCCTCGAAACGCTTGGAAGCAGTCTGAGTCTACGCCTAAGCATGCGGTGGCTTGGCTCCGGAGCGCCTCGGCTGAGTTTGAGTCACTTGAGTCGCCTCTGCCTTTGGAGGCCGATAAGAGAATAGGCGTGCTGTGCACAATCTGGATGACCTCGAGGGCTAAGGGCCAACGCTCCCGAACTCTACTCTACTCTTCTGTCAAAGCCCATCCAAGAGCAAGGACGCGCCGGCCTCCGAGACCTGATTCTCGGAGTCTGGCTCTTTTTGCCGTGAAGCCACATCTCTGTCATAGCGATGCAGCAGCTCCTCGGCCCCAGACTCTGGGAAAAATACGATGACGTTTCTTCTGCGTCCTGCATAGTGCAGGTAACTTCACGGGTCGCGGGTTTGCTGCGGCGCCCTCTGCTCTTCTTCGGCACAGTCTGTCTTTCTGCAGGATCAATCAACCGGGGGCTCTCGCTCTATACTGATACCACCATCAACGATTCGGCTACTGGCATCGCGAGTTGGCGACGTGAACAGTTTAGCCACCAGAGCTGAAGACCTCCTGTGCTCTCCATTCCCAATCACTTCATCGAGGTCTGCAGTGCATCTGGCAGCCAACACTATGAACGGTGACTACTGCCAAGGCGGAAATGCACCCGTTTAGCTAGCGGCTAGCGTTTGCGAAGCCGTTGAGCGCATCAGCAAGTCAGGTGAAAGGGGAAACCCGGGAGCTGGGCCACAAGAACCCAGGAACGCTAAGCTCACCGCTGCTCTGAGCTTGGAGATCAGAGCATCGAAGTGCTCACTGAAGGAAATGTCCGGTTCGGCCTGGGATGGAAATGGATGGAAGACATGAAGACTTCTGAAACTGCAACCGCTGTGTTAGAAGCATTTTCCAGTGTCGCATCGCCAAGGGTAGCTTGGAAATGAGGTGCCGATTCTTTCTCCATGCCGGCCATGGCCATCCGAAGCGGGCCCGCCAGCGGCTGTTAGCCAACACAGCTGTTCGGAATGGTCGCGTTTCAAAGCTTCAAGCACCAGCCCCACACACATTTCTTGCAGAACCTTTCCTAGTCACACTGCCGTGCATGTCGTTCCAGAACACAAGAAAATGGTCCTGGCACTTCCTCACCATCCCTTGGCCGTTTCGGCGGCGGCTGTGCCTCGGATGTGAATTCCGAGGCTTTTTCCGTGATTCAAAATCATTGCTCGGAGGTCCAAGTCATCGTCTGCTTGGTCATGGACCAGGACCACGAACCCTGCGAAAAGTTGAGGCTCCAACCATCCGCTGCCACGAAGACTTGAAGGTTGCGCTCTCTGAGGAGCCCAAAAAGAATACATGGGTGCAGGCACTTTGTGGCATTCTCGTTGCACAATTTAACCGCAGAGCTATTTCCAACTATCGCAGTGCGGTTGCACATTGTTGACGAAGCTCTGGGCATGCTATGGCATGCTATTGGGCTTCTCATCTGCTACAGATGATGCACCTGCACATCTTGCTCTAACAGACTCCAACACAGGACAACCTTCCTGGAAACCCAGAAACCTGCAAGAGAGAGGAGCTCCCAATTCTCCAAGCTTCCTGCGTTGCAGATTTTTGCTCGTAGTGCTCAGGCACTCAGTCAGCGCAGATGTGTCGAACATACTCGCATTTTGTTTCGCTCCTCTGTCTGCTATGCTGCATTGTTCGTCCGACTACTGTTGCGACAAAGCGGTTGGAACAACTCCGGAATTGGCATGGCCGGCAGAAGAGGCAAACTAGGAGATTGCTGAGTGATGAGGTTTGGCGAATTCTTCGACTGCGGACTACTCCGCTCGCTGCCCAACTGGTGAGGGCGACGGAGCTAATAAACGGTGGTGAAACAGAATAAGGTCGGCAGTCAGTGGCTTTGCCAAGCACAGCCGACACACCCGAGGAATGTTTAATGAGTGTTGAAACGAACTAGCATTACGAACTGCTTGTGCGGCCAGTGGCCACTCCTCAGAAAGATGCCATGGTCGTGGTTCTGATATAGAGCTTCCGGTAGTCATCAGGGAATAAAGCCTTCATGAACTCCCTGTCGTCAATGCCTCCGCTCGCATCTGTGTCGAAGAGTTCGAAAAGCTCTTCGGCCTCCGACGGCCGAATACCGACATTCATCTTCGAGACCATATCCTCAGATCTTGATCTTGAGGCTTTCTCCGCATTGCGGTTTTCTCGTTTCATGGACTTAACATGGTAGAGCCTGGTAGAGCACATTGATTCTCGAGCTATGTGCAATCTCTCAGCTTGGGTCCAGGAGGAGTGCAAACAAGACACGCAGAACTCATCCATGGTAAGCTCCCCATTGCCGTTGCTGTCGAACTTGCGGAAAAGCGACGGCATGTCGCCTTGCAGGAGCATGCAAGAGTTCTTCTCTTCTCACATGCAAGCCAGACCCCTGTCCCCAAGTCCAGATTTTCCCGAATCTCACTAGATCGCTAAATCTTTCACTCGGCGAGGCTTCCAAGCTAAAAGCTCTGATAAACTAGCACACGGCCTTCCTGCAGTTGCAGCCCAGTCGCTGGCTTCATATCCGTAGCTCTTAAGTCTTTGGCGTGTCCGGGTCATCAACAGGATTCGGCTGCGATCTGCCCATGCATGGGTCATAGCCTGTGCAGGAAAGTGCACTACACGGGATGCTTTGTCAGAATTCTCAAGGCATCTAGGCACCAACCCCACGCGATGCCAAGCTGCGTTGCCCAAGACTGAGATGGGCATGGCCATAAAAAGCACGGACAGGAAACAAAGGACTCCTGCGAGGATCCGCCCTGCAGTGGTAGAAGGCGTGACGTCTCCGTACCCGACCGTCGTCACGGTCACGGTGCAGACCCACATGGCCGTGCTCAAGGAGTCGATGATGTCAGAAGGCTCGACGATATACATTAGCGTAGAAAAGCTGAGTACAATTACCTCAGTCATCATAGTTGCGCCGAAAGCTCTTGGGCTCTTTGGTTCAGGAGCTCAGAACACCGAGGCGCCGAGATGAGGAAAAGCAGCAACTTCAACGCATCTCCCGTGGTGCTTAGCACGTGGGAGACTAAGCTGAGTTTGCCAAATCGGCGCACCAGCTTCAGCAAACGGACCGTCGGAACAACACCTACCTCAGCTGACAGATCGGTAGCTTTCTCTTCCGCCGACATGTCAACAGCCCAAGGCCAAGAAACGAGAACATAGTGGCTGAACGGCCTGTCCGACATCGGAGGCAGAACGAAGCCCGCTTCGATGCGCAAAACCATCGGTAGCACTGCTGCGACGTCAATGTAGGTGTGAGGGTCTCGCAACAGAACCTCAGTTCTTCGAAAGGGAAAGTAGACCTCCAGAACATGTATGAATCTATGCGGCAGGGCTTTCACAAAATTGGATTGAATTGCTGTGATCGTGTCAAGCTTGAGTCTCGAAGGTGTCTTGCAGTCTTGCGCTTGGGACCCTGGCCATGCAGGAACTGAGCTTCGAGCGAATTTGCGAGGCTCCAATACCGCATTGGCCACAAACTCCATGCAGAAAAGCGCTTCGATGACAACCTCGACGTAGCCGAGACGCTCGCCCGAAATGGGAGGAGGGTTCAACGCCTCCAACAAGTGGCAAGTGCCGTCGCATGATCGCATCAGGTCACGCATGAAGTGTGTTTCTTTGCATCGCGCGCCTGCGTCAGAGATAGGAAGACTGTCGTCAGGATGAAGAAGTTCCATACCCGGGCGAAAATCCCAGCTGAGGCGCTCGACTCGCTGTCTTGCAGGAAGATCTTCCACTGCGAGGTTCCTGCCGTCTGTGCCTTGAAGAAGGATGGCAAGGAGCCGTTGCTGTCGAAGCTGACTTTACTGCGCTTGCTCGCATTCGAGCTGCGACGCTCCTCCTCCCCAAGTCGGGGATACAAGCAATGAGCTTAGGGGCTGCAGGCAGAACAGTTCAGTCCTCGCGACCCTTGAAGGAAAGCTTTTTGTCACTTGCCATCTTATCGGTCTTATCGGTGTCGTCTGCATCTGACATGCCTGGAATAGTGGGGATCGATGCAGATGCAACCACATATCCTGAGACGGATGTTGGACCTCAGCGAACACAAAGCTTCCCACTCCGACCTGGAGAGTTGGGACATGCTGGCAGAAAGAGGCTGATGGAGGGAGTAGATGCTCAGCTCTGCTGTGAAAGCCGTGTTCCACTTACGAAGTCCAACCGAGTCTCTGCCAAACTCATCATTTGGAGGCTGTTCACGGCGGTCAGTGACTGTTTCCTGGCTAGTGCACAGACTCTGGTGCTGTGGTCTCTGCATGGGCGGCTAGTCGTGACGCTATCCTCGGCGCCGGATACAGGATCATCAGGCTTGGCGAACGCATTGGAAAAGGCATCTTTGGTTGCAAAGTTGCCTCGAGCAAAGCAAGGCCTGCACATGCTCTCCAGGGCCCAGACAAGGGTTGACACGTCTCTGCTTCCAAGGAGCCTTCCTGCTGGGCCTGAAGCACGGCAGCGGCGCGACATGTCAAGTTCCAGATTCGGGGTGCTCCCAAGCGGCTGCGACCATAGGAGCTGGAAGGCCCTCCGGCACAAGCTCCATGCCACCAACACTCTCCTCAGCTCGAAAGTGCAACAGCAAGGTCAACCGCTTCGGTTGTGTGCCCTCATGAGGTCCCCAAAACACACGCCCAGCATCCACTTCATCTACATCCGCCGCTATCCCTCCAGGCAGTGGATGGGGCGCCGTGACCTCCGAAAGATCAAGAAGAACTGCAAGCCACGGAGGACCAAAGTGAAGAGTACAGGCCTTCAGCTTGTTCTCTGAAGGAGGCCGTGGGGCACTTCGTTGCAGCTTCTCTTTCGATCGAGATCGAGTGGAGCTGGAGGACAGCTCCGAGCCCCAAGTCTGCATCCTTCTCATGCTCGGCGTCCGGAGGGTCAGAGTGTCAGGCGGCCGGTCTAATCGGAAGGAGAACTCCGTCGACTTTCCTGAATCAGGAGGCACTAGACGTATGGCGCGGATTTACGACTGCTGAACCTGCCATATTCGACCCAAGCAGCCCATAAGGGACCGCATGCGAAGTCTTTGAACCGTCATATGGTGCTCATGCTGCTTCAGGATGTCCTCTCTCACGTTTTGGAACAGGACATCCAGCTGCCGGCTGAACGGCTCCATTTGGGGCACGGCTCCCGGCAACAATCCGTGCTTCAGACACCTGGCGCTCTGCACCAGTCCGAGCCAAAACGGCACAGGAGGCGGCAGATGGCAGGTCGGAGCTCTGGAAACGCAACATCGGTGCTTCCAGCAAGGATCAAGCACGACCGCTTGCAAGCAGTTTTACGTGTTGCTGCACTCAAGCTTCGCGTGCCAACATTTGCTCAGCAAATGTTGGAAGCTGGGAGAAGTGTTCAAGTGTGGGATGGTAGTGGCGATGATTACGCCCAGATGGAACAAACAAAGACAAAAATGTGATGTCTGTAAGCTAAAGCTCGAAATCACAGCTTCAGATTGAAGCTGTCGTAGATCTATGAAAGGACCGCATGAAACGTCACACGCCCTTCTCCTGCGCACTGCTTGCAGGTGATTCCGTGCGAGCAGTCTTGTAAACTCTCAGCAACTTCTCGAAACAGGCTGTTTAACCTGCCTGCTAACCCTGGAGCAAGAAGCGAATTCATGAATCATCACCACCGTCACCGTGTCACTGTCGTCGTCATAGCCACTACCTTCTCCATGACCACCATCACCATAATCGCCATCGTCATGGTCATCTTTATCACCCACATGCCCCAAGAACATTGTTATGATCACACTGTTTTGATGGTGATGTCTACCAGCTTCATCACAGGCGCTGCAAAGAGAGATTGTCGCCACCTGCAAAACTGTTGCGAGGCCGAAGGACTGCGAAGCATCAGAAGCGCAAGGAACTGCGAGCAAAGATGTGCAACAACCTTCTAGCAATAACAATAGGCATCAATCTCACAGCGCCAATCAATCCCAAACCCTGTAGCATATGCAGACATGACAGCCATCTTTTTTTGGCGCGAGCCGCAGTAAATCCCATCGGACGCTACCAGGCGTTGTCCCTGTTGCTGTGCTTCGCTGGATCATAGCTTGTTCACGTCATCGTAATCGAGCAGCACACAATTCCGATCTCAAGCTTCGGAGTCGAGTGATTCTTAGTAGCCCCGGAATCGACCATTGTGACTGTGGTGGGTCCGCAGTTTCCCCGCGCCCTCCTTTTGAGAGCACCTGCAAGGTGTGGATGCCATCGGATGTATGGTAACTGGCTGTATGCCTGCAGCATCCTGATGTCCTGCATCACATCAGCACACACGAGGCGGATCCTGGGTTGGCATGCACGGGAGGTAGTCTGAGTTGTGATCGCTGGTCGGCGAGGTCGGACCTGGTGCGGCGGACCTTGCGGTGTCTGCAAAAGCTCGCTCACATGATCTGAAAAAAGAGTCTTCGTGCTGCCCTGCCCTGCTTACACTCACGCAGTTGGCCAGGCACTGCGACCACGTGGACCACTAGGGTCCAGAATGAAATCTGAAGCTAGACTGCTCGGGATTCCAGTTAGCTCAAAGCTGCCCACACCAACGATGGGACTGTTTTCGCGGCATCATGCTCATAAAGCAAATGCCAAAAATGACTACGCATGCAAGATGTTGACTCGATAAACTGCCACTGTCAACTTGAGAAGTGCAACGAGGCGCTCTGCTGTCTAAGTCAGCAGGGCGCGCACTTGGGGACGGCAGCTGCTGAACACTTTGTGCACGTCGAACCGGTACAGTGGCCATCTGACATATCAGATTCCAGGAAAACGCAGCAACGAACTGGGACAAGAAATGCACACGCGAAAGCTTCTACAAAAAGGAGCCGGCCTGCATCTTCTTGCGCCACGGATCAAACCATGCATGCTTCAGACACTCGGCTGCCGCCCCGGATCCAAGGCGCTTAGACCTGTCCTGCCGATCATTGCAGTACTTCAGCCTAGAGAAATTAACTCTCTCAACCTATTCCGGCCTTCTTCAACATGGCAACCAGGAAGTCGGCCAACTCCTTTACATGCCACGAGCTTTTCGGCAGAGTGGCTGGCAGAAGTTCAGATAGGCTGCTCCACTTCTTCTGCGCACCGCGTCGTACATGGAAGGCAAGATCAGCCCTCCGGGTTCTTCACCAAGCCATCTCAAGAAGTCGTTGTCACAGCCAGTCCTGCCACGCCACTTCCGAAGCTGCACATTTGAGGCTGGGCTTTCTTTGGCCGTGGCTCCTCGTTTTCAGTTGCAAGTATCGGTCAGTCAGCAATGACGACAGGAACACAGTCTCCAGCACACAGATCCCGACACTCCACAGGTCCAGCGACGGGGCCAGAACCACCTGACTGACGTGCGTAAGGGGAACAAGATCTTGCATTCACTTCCACTGCACTAGTTCTGCTCTCTCCGAGGCACTGGGCAATGCTGGGCTTTACCAGGACCCGCTTTCAGGTAGGCTCTGGCCAGTTCTGGTGCCATGTAAGGTGGTGTGAAGGTCACGTCCCCGTATCGCACAGCAACCTTCAAGCAGCAAGCACCAAATTTGTTAATCCTGCCTGGAGCAGACTAAATCCCTTCAAAAATGAAGGGAAGAGGGCATTTGACCACAGGAAATGAATGCCAGACTGTCTCTCACTGTGCCATAGCATCCCTAACAAGCCCTCCTGAAGCTAGTAAGTCAAGAAGATTTGCACCTGAAAGTGGACATGTCACCGAAACATCCCGCCTGCCAGACAGAGCAGGCATGAAACGACCACAAGTTTTTCAAAATTAATTTGTCTCGGTTTGCCAAGAAGCACCAGATCTGACCGCACAGTCCTGAAACAAACCAGCATGCAGTGGCTCCCAGACGACTGCCACCCTTCCAGAAACACGTGCGCGTGAACCTTGCATCCCAAAAACCTTTCTTCAGGTTTCTTGTGATGCTGCGTAGGATTGAATGCTTTCCCTGTCTCTGAGACACGCCTGCTGCAGTGTCACTCGGCCATTCCGGAAAGACCAAAGATTCTATGCGAGGTTGTGACTGGCCGATGAAGTGCCTCTCTCATCTCCCATCATCATCACTATCCAGCAGGACTTGCCTACTGCAGCAGTGCACACTTTGGCGGTCTGTGGCCGACCATGTTGGCTCACAGCCTCTGACAGATGAGTTCGTGATGCTGGTGCAGCAAAGCATCCAGATCGACCAACTTCCACTGCCATTTTGCACCTGAAGCAGGGCCTACAGCAAGGTAAAACCCCATATACTTTGCATCGACGCTCTTTCTGTCTGCTGCTGAAACTGCATGGTACTCAGACAAGGCGCCCTTTGGAAATCTGACGATGTTCGAGGGCTTGATGTCCAGATGCACCACGCCATGTGATTCCAACCTAGGGCCACAGACTGGGCAGTCGCTAGCCGCTAGCAGTAGCAGCAGTCGCCCTTAGCACTTCCTGCAGCCGGGCAGCTGGCAAGCCAAGGACACCAGGGCCCAATGAAGTTCGCGGAGCTCCGCCAGGGAAAAGTGCCTCTGTTCGCGGCACCTCCCCGCCAGCACATCTTCCTCAAAAGTGAAACACAAGTGCAGGTTTTCCATTTTCTAACTCGCACCTCTCGCTACACGCACTCGACAGGCAGTCAAGACTGCCAACGGCAAGCACAGAGCAGCAAAGCTTCAAGTGACTCAGCACCAAGCTCCATGACCGTAAACATCACTCCATCCGAATCAACCCCGGGGTAGCCACGGCTGTCCACGGAATGGCCCATGATCTCCACAGTCCAAAGACCGCCGCTCCCTGAACCACGACACACCACGAAATACGAAACTTCTAACTTTCAAACCGAAGAAGTCTTCACAGGTCTTGCAGGCCTGCGGGCAAACGGCCGATCGGACGCTTCAGCCAGGAAGACATCTCGATGCTGTTGTGAAAGCAGTGCTGGCACATCCTGCAGGTGCTTCGTGCATCGCTGCCACAAAGCGACTGAAGCGCCTGCAAAACACCACAAGATGCTTTAGTCCTGTCGGTGTCCCGATATATTTTGACAGCCACGGGGGAACCAAGCCTGCGGTCGATGCCCTTGTAGACTCGAGCTGCCCGGCCCTCGCCCAAGACATCGTGAGTTGAGTATATGTACCTCTTCGCGGTGATTGCATGCTTCTCTTGAAAACGATTCCCATGGCCAATTAGACGCCACATTCTATGCAGGCGGCCTTCCCTGCAGCGTTGCTTGTAAAGGCTGGCCAGACGTGCTGCAGCCGTGCAGCATCCAAGCTGCAAAGAAATGGCATATTTGCAGTACTGACGTTACTTTAACGGGTGGCACTACTTTGCTGTGGGCCGCTTCTCGATCTGGGTCACTTTCGTACGGGATTAATGCATGGAGTCTCTGCAGAGGTGCTCACCATTGTTACCAGCATTCTTTCTACTGCCTCAGTGGTGGAAAACAAAACTAAGACTTCTAAGGTTCTTCCTGCGCAAATGGCCGTGGAACGGGTCACACAGTGCCGCACACAACTGTTTTAGGTACGGCACCCGAAAGAAAACACGACAAGCACAAAATGCTCTGCAAGCCCTCCTGCTAGCGGGTGGTCGACTTCGGGTCGGTTCCATTTTTAGCCTGGCAGCCCGGCATATATTCTGCGTTTGCTCTGGGGCTCGCAACCACTTGACTGTATCCCCGATCCACGATGGGCCCTCTCTAACCTATGTGGCGCACCCCTGAGCTGTGTGCCTGCTCCTTCCGTCGGGCTGGCATCATTGTGATGTAGGCCTGCCGGGCTGCACATGCGCAAGATCAGCAAGGAGACGTCATCTCAAGCAGTAGTTCAAGTCAGTCCGGTGTGCACACGATGGATGACCTCTGGCTTTCCGGCCTTGCCCATGTCGGTGAGAGGTCGGTCGTGGACGGCTTCATTGAATGCATAGACCGGTGTGCGGGAAGTAATGTGCTTGATGTAAGCCTGACCAAAAAGGCTCAACTCCGCTCACTCGCTCGCCCTCTCTTCTCCTCCGGGGCATGGGGGACGGTCGAGGTCCCCCGGCCACAAGGGGCCCCCCCGGTCTGAGGGCTGACGCGGCCAGCTCCCTCTTGCTTGCTTGCTTGCGCCATGTCCAAGTCTGGTTTGTTGGTGAGACCTGGAGGTGGAGTGGCTTGGAGCTGGACCAACGTGTGGTTGCGTTCCCCACTAAGTGGATTCTATGCTGTCCAACGTGTCCCCTCCTACACTGTGCCACATGTCCCGCCTGGTCCAGCTCGCTTTGTTCAGCTGCTACTTGCTGCATTTGGCCGGTTTGGTGGTTGTGTGCTGTGTCGGCATCGGGTCCCCAGCCCAAGGGTTGGGAAAAACAGGGGAGCCGGAGGTACCATGGGGTCAGTAGAGGAACGTTCACACACTTTTTTGGGGCCCTCTGCCGGAAGGTGGTTGGTGTGCTGTGGTGGCTGCAGGTCCCCGTATGTACAGCCGTTAGGGTGGAAACAGGGGGAAAAAGTCTCAAAGCAACACAGTAGGGGAAAGCAAACTGGGGTCCCTGCGAGCCTTGTAGGTGGTTGTGGTGGCACTGCTGTTGCTTCTAAGTGCGTCCCTCCAAGCAAGGCACGGGTCCCTACTGGCTGGCAGAACTAGTCACCGTCGAAGGCAGCATGCATGCGGCGTCTGCGGTGGGTGTTACCCAGGTTCACTATTCCGCTGTTTCGCGGATCCGGGTTGGTCTCAGTGCCGAGGCTCAGGCGCGGTAGCCAAGCTCTGGTACTTGGTGGTCCCCCGAATCGTGTAGTCGACGACAGAGGATGCCAGCGGTTCTTCGCTGGTTCGCCGGCGTCTGCTGCGGCCCAATGCTCTTCTGTCTCCGTGCTGGGGATTTCAGCCCTCGGGTTTTGGGCGGCGCTGGGTGCGAGCTGGCTCCACCTGTTGGCCGTTGGCTGGTAGTCTTCATTGGCTCCGGCCGGGCTCCAAAGGGGCAGGTCGCCGGCTTGCACTGTGTCCCCGTACCTGGTTTGCTCAGGTTCAGCTGCCGGTGGGTCCCACGGGACTGTGGCTTTCCAGGTCACTGTCGACCAGTGCTATGGGTTCGGCCGACAGTGCGTGGGCCCAAGCTTGTAGTAGTTGAAGTGCTTCCGCTCCGAGGGGGACCTGGTCTCCCATCAGTGTGGAGACCAGCTGCTGCAGCAGGTGCTGGGCCCGAAGGATGGTGTACGGTGTGGCTTCTGTGTGCATTGCTCTGTCCTGGCCCTCGCTCGCACTGTCCCCGTGTTTTGTGTCGTTGCCAGGGGGGTCCCACAGGCTGCTCTTCGGCGGGGTGCAGGTATCGCGGGGCCGGTCGTCATGGGTGCGTGCGGGGCGTCTGCTTGTGCGCCCCGCTTGGCTCGGCTGTGGTGTCGCCATGGTGGGTCTGCCGAGGAGGGTGTCGCGCAGCTGGCGGATGTCGTGGTACTGTGGTGGGGCGTCGTTGCTGCTGCCTGGTCGGTCTCCACCATTGGCTGGTGTTTGCTGCGGTCCGGGGCGTGGTTCGGGTCCCCGGTGTCTGGACAAGGCTGCTGCGCCTTGCTCTGGGTCTCTTTTGCTGTGGAGCTCGCTGTGGTCGAAGTCCTGGTCCCCCTCTGGTTGGCCGGGTCCAGAGCTCGCTGTGCTGCTGATGCTTCCTTCGCTGCTCGGCCAGCTAAGCTCTGACTCGTCCCCGAGCTCGCAGCTGGTGGGAAGGGGGGGCTTTGCTTGCTCGGCGTTTGTGGCAGGGTAGAGGGCCCCCTGCTGGCTTCACGCTGGCACCCCCTAGACAAAAGCTTACTTCCTCGGAGAGGTGGGGGGTCCGGTCTGTGGGCACAGTACGACACGAGCCTTCCCCCCGCAACCCCACCCTCGAGTTTGCAAAGGCGTCGTAGGTGGCGAAGTCGGTGTGGGCACGTTGGGCCAACATGTCTACGGTCTCTCTCTCTCTCTCTCTCTTGAGGCGAGACTCCGTGTGGAGGCACGCCCTTTTGTTGATAGTCTGCTCAGGTATCTTCGTGTGGGATGCTCGTACCATGATCTCTCTTCTTCGTCAGGGCATGAGGGGCGTGCGAGACCCGGTGGCCACTAGGGCCCCCCAAACGTTATGGGGCTTTGGAGGAGCGTGAAAGTTGGAATGATGTTCCGCGGTTATAACGCAAGTGCTAAGCTAAGGCCAACAATCCAGGGGTCATCATCTATGGCGCGACACGTGTTAGAATCTGGGTGTTGGTCCCTTCTTTGCATTATACCGTCCGAACTAAGTACAGGCAAACGCTTATGTCACGCCCATGTCATGCCTGGAGGCTTTCCCCTCATCTAAACGCAGCATAACGAAAGTCACGCCTAAGTCATGCCTTTCGCTCTTCCCCCATCTAAACGCCTGTGCAACGGATTCGAAATATACCCGAAACAATGGACTAAATCAAGCCCTTCTCTGGTGATAATTCATAAATTGATACAGACAGCAAGCACGTTTGGCAGTGAAGCCGCAAGTGACTGAGAAAGCAGTTCCCATGTCTCCATTAAGACCATTGTGCTTGCAACCTTCCACATTTGTACTGAAGGGGGTCATGAGACAAGCGTGTAGCGAAGTCAACTTACTTGGCAGCCAAAACACACATGATCTCTTCTTGCTCTCAGACAAAGGGCCCTGCAGCACTCTCGCGCCTGCGTGCACCATGATCTCCCTCTGTCTCTCTCTAAGTCTTTTTCTCTCTCCGTCCAGGCATAGGCAACCTCTCGTCTGAAACCACCTCTACTTTGCAGGCTGACTGAGTCTCAAGCAGGTTCGTCCGGCACCGTCGGTGTCACCTGCTGCGGCCCGCATTTCATGGCCCACAACCTTTGAGATCACGGCCTTCTTCTTTACGAACTGCGTCATGTTGGCACGTTCGCGTTCAGCCATGATCTCTGCATACCTCTCAATCACTAGACTCTGGACCTGCCAATAACATGCACTGCATGTCTCTGGCAAGCACCTCCGATACATCGGCCCAAGATACCATTCGAATTGCGGCAGACCTTTTCTGCAGACTGATGGTTGTGCCCAGACGGCCGCATTCTCTGCCAATATGCTCCAATCGAGAGTTCATTTGATTCAGCTGAGGCTCGCAAGCGGCAAGCCTGCAGCTTCGCAGTTTTGCCTGCGATGGCAGCAAGAGCGCTTGCCCCAGAGATGGCACGAAATAAATCTGGATACCCTGGACGGTACAGAACACAACGAGCCTTCCTGACTGCGAGCCGTATTGGATGCCTCGGCTCAGCCACACCAAGGATCAGCAAGGGACCACAAGCGTAGTCTTCAATCGAGAATCATTCCAACATGCAGTGGCTCATGGTGGACCCTCGGACCCCGACCGAAGGAAGGACTGATGTCATTGCCGCCATGAGGACCTCGCAAACAGGAAGGATGGAACCCACACAAGCGAGTTAGTGCAGGTGGAACAGCTGGGGCAAGGTCTTGGTGGCACAGCAGCCAGGGATGCTTGGCTTCCCTCCCATGTCCCTTGTCCCAAGACGGCTTCTCAGCTGCACAGACCCCTCTTGTTGCTCAAATGTCCGTTTGGTGCACATACACTGCACAAACGAAATGCGAGCCCGAATCACACAAGGAGTTGCCACCCATTTTCTGTCGCGAACGTTAAGCGGCTACGACATCACGTGGGCGAAACTGGCCGTCGTCACTCAGACAGTCCAGGAATTCGTCGTCATCTGCATCCTTGGCATCGACCACCTCGCGCTTCTCCTTGACCCCAGGCTTATCGGCCTTCTTGGCCTTGACAGCCTTGGCCTCCTTGGCAGCGCCAGAGATGGATATGCCTGCGGCATCCTCCAAAAGATCCTCTGCGCCCGGTGACAAGTCGGTAGGCGACGCGTCGTCGGGTGAAAAGTCATCTGGTGCCAGGCCAGCCTCCCTCTTCAGCGAAGCCAGCAAGCTTTCGAACTCCTAGGCTGCAATATGACGCCAAAACAGGATCGCACAATCTCAGGATTCGGGCATAATGCAACCTAGTGCGAAGGACAGTCTTTGGCATTGTCTGTCGTGTATTCTCAGATTCTGTTTGGGTTTCCTGGTCCGCGTGAACCATGAAAGTTAGCATCTCAACAGCACTTGCAACTTGTACATACATGTGACATATATAACTGTATGTGTATGTACAAACATACCGACCTTTATTTACTTGTGTGTATATACGTATATACCTGTACATATATATATATATACTGTAGTTGTATCTAGTTACTTGGCTCTTCATGTTTATGGCCATATTTAAAAAGCCTATGTATAGTGAGAATTACATGTCTATTTGCCTTATTCTTCTATTTCTGTTGTTGTTTGAATTTCCGTCTTGTATGCCTATATATACATATACTAAACGAAGATGTATGATATAGCTATATACACGTACACAATCGTTCACTTGCAAAGTCCAGCAACATCCCCAAAGCATGCGGGGCGACAGGCCCGCACCTGACATACGTGCGCACGAAGGCACGCCTCGCACAAAGACACAGATCCTTGCCACCGACATTTGCCTGAAATCGTGGTATCAACCACCAACGCGGTACACTTGCTACTCGGCACTTCCAACATCTGCCAACTGTTCGGCTGTAGAACAGAATACGCAGAGAAGATGCCACAGGGAGCATTCGACGGGGCGTGCCTTGCTGCGAAAAAGAGTCGGTGTTGGACTGCTCCATGCGAGCCGGTCCAGGGAGCTTGGGGCTGGAATCTTGAAGCAGATCTTCGTCCTGCAGCTGCTGCTTCTTCATTTTCTGCTTCGCTCTCCTCAGATGTCAGAGCTGCGTACCAACAAAACATGTCATTCTGAGCCAGTGCGTCCAACCAGCTGTCGCTGCTTGCGGGTCTTTTGCTGCTCCACGTGCGCTGCCTGGGCTGTTGCCCATGAAGTGGCTGCCAGCTGTGCATAACACACACCTAACTGGTTGTCAAGATTTCGGTCCACGCTCAGTCCACCGGACTCGACCGAACGCTGTCGAGTGGCATACTCCTGCCTTTCCGCCTCTGATGCAATTGGCTTCTCGACTGCTTTCCTTACGAGGTCGTCTCGAGCCCATCTGTCGACTTCCTGAATCCACATGGACAAAGCGACACGTCATCAGGCAGTGCGTTGAAGTAGCTTTGAAGATCTGACATATGCGATCGTCCGCTTCAGTGGGTCGCTGGAACCAAACCGGTGTGAAGGGGAACCAGAAAACTGCACAGCTTTGCTGCTGCCAAGAATCCTTGTAGTGCGGTGACCACTTCTGAATGCCGATGATGGGCATGGCAGGGGCAATGCCATAGATCAGAAAAACTAGTTCCGACATAGGCATGTAACCCGTGGTGTACTTTTTGAGCATATCACCCTTCAGCTTCAGTTTGTCGATGTCGTGCTGCCGGTTCCGCAAAACACCTCGTCAAGATTTACGTGGCCGCACAAAGACAGAGTACATGCGAAAGCATACGTGCTAGAAGTCTTCCTTCAGGCTTTCCAAGTGGCGGTTCAGATTTTCAAACCACCACTTGAAGCGCGTTCTTTGCTCCTCCGGTAGCTTGCTCTTGTCTTCCCTGGCAGGAAGCAGCAAAAATCTTTGCGGTCTGCGCTCTGAGCAAACGGTGTGCTGAAATGGACCGGGTACAAGAACTCACGAAATGTATTGAGGAAAAGCGTGTTTGGGTCGTGGTACGAGTCTCTTCAAATCTCGCGGAAAATGGGCAGGGCGCTTCATAGTTCTTTGCCTTTGCCAGGCGTCGCAGCCACAGCATGCCCCGAGCTCCATAGCAAAGACTTGGTATCACTAGGTAAACAACTCTGGAGGAAATCTCCAGGAAGAGGGCAATCAAGTCATTGAGAGGCTTTCCACGAAAACTACTCCCAAGGGATATTCAATGTGCACCCCGCATGTCGGCCATCCGGAAGACTTAGGTATGGTTTGCATTTGCTGCTGGGGGCTTCCACTTCAAGATGCAGGCGGCCTGCCGTCCCTGTGGTCTTGGTACGAGGACTGGACCCTGCTAAGGCCTACGTGGCACCGGACCTTTCAAAACATTCTCTGCGGGTACCCACACATCTTGTCTTTAAAGGCACACTGTCGGCGCGGTAGCCTCGATTCGAGAGCATTCCCCCGTGTTGGGCATGAGGGGTCCCGGTAACTCAAAACCCTTTGGAGGAGCCTATTGGGGTGTGCCTCTAACCGGCCCCACGCAGCACGGGAATGGTTGGCCCTGTGGAACACAGGGAAAAAAGACTTCGGCAACCACGAAGCCGGCAACAGAACGTTCGCGGCCGAATTTCCTACAGCACAGAAAACTCACATCCTGACGTGGAAGCTGCAAAGGCATGGAAGTGCACACGGAATCCTCTGAACCCGAAACATGCAAGTTGGGGCCCCGGCCCTGCGGCTGCAGGGCTTGGACAAGAACGCTCCTTCTCTAGGTTCTCTCCACTAAGTATCCGTTTTCTGGGGGTCCGCATTCGACGGTATTCGGCTCTCACCGCAGTACACACTTGCAATTCGAAGGTTCAGGAGCACAACCGCACGGCCTTGGATAATGGGTGCGCCTAGACTAGACCATGCCGTACAGAGCAAGTAGCTCATCATGCTCCACTGTCGTGCTCGCTGTACCGGTTGCCCCCGCCCCCACCCCCGGCCGCGGCCCCTCCTCGCCGCTCCCCCAAGCTGCCTGCCGCCGGAGGAGGAAAGTTGTATCCAAATCCAGCCGCGCCCGAGAGAGCGGAAGAGCGCAGCCCTCGCATCGGTCGCGATGATCCTGAGTCGAGGTCTCAAAAAGCGAGTGGCGGCCTCTGGGGTGTGAATGAGCGGATCAACAAAGCGCTGCATACGGAACGCAATATACGAAATACAGGATCCATACCTCCGCAGAAGCTACGAAGCCATTGTGTTTCGGTGCATCTTGACCTGGAAGCGCACGACCAGTACCAGTGGTAACAAAAAGACGTCTGTTGCCCTGTTGCCCCACAGTCAGAGCTAAAGTAGCTTTGCGAAAGTCCTGATGATGCCTGCAGGCTCCTTCTGCACGTCTGCACGGAATGGATGTTTTGGATTCACAGACCGCAATCGAAAACGTAATGAATCTAGCCATGTGTCTGCTTTGATATCCAATGAAAGAGCACGCTCATCGCCTCATCGATCCATGCATTTACCGCAGTTTCATCACATCGACAGCTTCTGCTTCTCCCGAAAACAGCCTCGGCCAGCAGTGCAAGTGAGAACCATAAAAAAACTGAGAGCAAAAGGCAATGCCTCTTGTCTTCAAAAGCAAGGCACGCGCATCTGGGGGTTGAAATTGATCCAGCGCGCCTCTGTGGACGAGAACGAGATCCAATCGGGATCTGGACCTGATCTCGCATGCTCTCAAGACATCGGTGAAAGCTATGACGAGCAGTCAGATTTTGTGCTGAGCAACGCATGACTTCCTTTAATCGCTGGATGTCATCTCGATCCAACTCCAGTGAAGGTTTGTCGTCGGACAGCGGCTCATCTGCCATTTGACAGCGCGCTTCAAAGATTATTCACAAGTAACGTGGGGCGGCACATGTCCACCTGCAAGTTGCTCAATCTATCTGAATCTGTCAGGTTCGGGGGTTTTGCGTCACGTATGTAGAAAGGGTGCTAAAGGCTGTGCACTTCTCTTGTCATTGGCCTAGCGCCCAGCACTTCGATCCTCAGGCCAGCGCAACGGCGAAAATGCTTTCCCCTCAGAACATGCCAAATCAAGCGCACTGATACGAACCTGGAAGCACTTTGGAACATCTCTGGCAGTATTTTCCTGCCGGTGTTGCCGCACGAAGCCAAACCCCTTCTAGCCTTCATTGCTGGAGCGCAACTGGGACTGGCAGGCACACAAGCGACCTCTCACCCGATATTCTCTCTAAGAGTCACATCAGAAGAGTAGTGTCTGAGCAGGTCACATAAAGCACTCGTGCCTGCAATGCTCCCCACCGGCGCACAGTTCTGCCCAGTCCGTTGATGCATATCACACCGGATGGACGGAATGATGAGAAATATTACTGCAATAATGCATTTCTGTACATCTCTTGATGCTAGCATTTGAATGTGACATCGATTTCTCAATTCAGTTGGCTTTTCCGATTGCCCCAACAGCAAAGGCAACACGATCAACCAGCTCCGCCTTCGAGCCCTTCGTGGGCCACGCTTGGGATTGCAGCCAGCTGGCGAGCAATCCTCTACTTTGCTTTCGAAGCCAAGCACAAAGTTCAGCTGCACCATCTGGCCTCTTCAGAAGTGAATGTGCGGTTGTCTCGAAGTCCTTACACTGCTTAGCAGACACCTTGGCTGGTGTGCTCTTGGCAGAATCGGCCTTGCCCTTACAAGGGGATGTTAAAACTTCACTGACCGTCGGAGCAGCAGCAGCAGGACCACGCAGTGGCACAGTGATGGTGGCCCACTTTGACTGGCCAGCTTCATTGGCAGCTGCCACATACACGCAAGCGGCGGACTGCTGGAAGAAGGCAGGCATCTTCACCAGGTCTTCTTCGGCCAGGACACAGCTAGTGAGTTCATCCAGAGACACATATCTCTTAAGTTCATCGTTGTACTCCGGCTCAAGCACTGTTATGGTGAGCGGCTGGCCAAACGAGGGATCCAAAGCCGCAACTAAATATTTGCGAATAGGCGACGACGTTGCTGTTGGCGACTGCCAGCTAATTCGGATACGCCGGCGGCCAGGCGCAGCGCAAAGCACCGCGGATGTTAGCCGCACCGGTGCTGCAGGTGGGTGAAGCTCTGCAAATTTCAGCTTGTGTTCGCAGAACTGCTTGGCTTTACGGAGCTCATCCATTGCCTCGGTAGCTCCGTCGCATGCTCCGATGCGATCGGGGTGGAGCTTGCGCATCAGCGAACGAAAAGCCTGGTGAACGAGGGAGACTTCAGCCGCCGCTGCATCCAGGCCTAGCACCGCCTTGGCCCATGCTAGTTCTGATCTGAAAGCCCGTTTTCCTTCCTGCAGTTGCAGGATCCTGGCAACCTCTTCTGATGCCTCTTGTTCGCGCATCTGCAGAAGGTCTGCCTGTCACTTGTGCTCAAATCAACTCGCCCTCACTCCCAAGTCAACACATCCTCGCGAAATCTGGCAAACACGGGTCAGCGCCTGCACGGCTTGATGGTCACGAACATCGGAAGAAGTAGCAGTCGTCGATGACTTCGCTGTCGCTGATGTTGGCCTCACGAAATGCAAATCTGCAGGTCTGAGTGAGAAAGCTGCACGAGAATAAAATGTGACTCTGACCTTTCTGCCGGCCTCGCTTTGTCGCCAGCTCCATCTGCAGGAAGCTGCATCGGGTCTTCCTTCAAGGAGTGGAACGGATAGAACGGCATATCTTTTAGCACGAAGCCATGCTACTTTTTTCGCACTGTATCGCGTAGGGACCAAAAAAAAGTTTTGCCCGGTGCTACTTAGCGATGGCTCCGGCCTCCTCCTTCACAGGCGACAGGTCCAGGTCCTCTAGCCGCTCAGTGCCTTGGAAAGGTTCAAGGCACCAGTTGCACAAGTCACTGTAGTAGAAGCAGGAAAGCCTAGGCGTATTGGGGGTTACCACCCGTTGTTGGCTTTCATTTCCCAACCCCCGCCCGGCCCCCCTTATTTTACCTGCTTCTTCCGCCTTCCCTTCCCCGGCCCTCCCAGCTGTCCTGCTGGCCTTTTTCCTGTTCCCCCCGCTCCGTGCCTTGCCCCACCTCCCACTTCTGCATCCGCTCTGCTCTTTCACATTACTGAAACAAGTCAATGAATTCTGTCTAGCCTCCGACAAGCCGAGGCGGGCGGCGTAGCGTTAAAATTACGAAGCTGAGCTTGGTGCGCAAACCTGAGCGGCACGGGCTTCGGCAAGGTGTTGCCACGTAGGACTTGTCTCCACGGCCAGGTGGAGAGCTCTGAAAAAGTAGTTTCTGCTGGCCACAGAACTTGGGCACGTTGCCCTTCAAGGACTCGCGAGCCTGCAGTGACTGACATCGTTGCAAGGTGTCGGTTGCTGCTGCCCTTTCAGTCGGCACATGCTTCTCCCCAGAACGCCCCATGCTCTTCCCACCGAGCCGATATAGTCCAACTCTGCACTGACTTTTGGAACTCCTGGCTGTTCAGGCGCCTGCGGTGTTGCGAGCATCGCTGATCCTCGAGCAGCGAGACGCTGCCGCAAGGACGGCCTCACCTGAGAGCTCGGACTCCGAATTGTGCATCGCTGCAACCTGTCGCAACCTCTGCGACACCGGGGTTGTGGCTGTGCTGGAGACTCCGACGTCGCTCATGTCGCTCTGCTGGTCCTTGTCAAGCTTGCCATACAGGCTCTGGACGTCTCGGGAGTTAGGAGTTCCTTCATGGCAATGGCACATCGACCGGCAACGGAAATGTCCTCCGGCAGCACGGAACTGTCAGTCTGCGCAGGGGACCTCGATCGATCGCGCAATCCGCCTGACCGCGAACTCGCAGCTACTTCTAGCAATTTAGGAGGCCGCGAGTTAGCAGAAAGATCGGGCCTTCAGTTTCCTTGGATCGCGTCCAGAAACTCAACGTCTGTTGGCCATCGCCTTTCGCACAAAACGTGCTGAAGTCCCTTGCTGCTTGTACTCGTGATGATGACCTGCTGGTCCTCTCTTGCCGCGTCTGGGCGCCATCGTATAACTTGCTAAGCGATGTGCACATGCAGGACTCGGCTCCTGTTGTTCGCTGTTGCATTCCGCTTAGATGAGCTCGGCCCGCAAACAGAATAATGCTGTTGACGACATCCGATCTCCATGCCTGTAGGCAAATAGGAGTTTCCTGTTCGCAGATGCATGCGATGCGACTTTTTAATCCAGCTCATCATGTTATCCAGAGCTGACTTGCCTGGCGGGGCTCAACGTGACCAGCTCTCCTGCAAATCTTGCAAGTCAAGAGGTTTTCCATTTCCTGCTACTGTACTTGCTTGGGTAAGAGATGGCAAGTTTGGTAGGGATAACCTCGCTGAGAAGACTTCTATTATCTGCGATTGTACTGGAAAGCACCTTTTCGCAACAGCAGCATCAGCTCGCGAGTATGGCACGGCTTCTCGGACAAAAAGGAAAAATCCACATATTCTACTGTCTCCAATGTAACCATGGCATGGTCGTCTTGGAGGCTCTTGCCGCTGTCGAGTTGCCTTGTCCGTACAGCTGCAACATCAAGCTACGGCTACAGTACGGTCTCGCTTTGCTTCGTTCTGTCATTCTACCTACACACTGCCAGCGGATCAACCCTAGCCCAAACACACGTAAAGCCAGCATGCAAGCAAGTCGCTCGACGGCGAAGATGCGAGCTTCTTGTGCTGCGCGACCAGGCCAATATGGAGGAGCACAGCAGAGGCTGGGACGAGAGCTTATATGCGTCCATACAAGCACAAAGCATATAACATCCGTGAAAGTATAATAGACATACCCACCAATGCAGCCAACTCTGCTGCAGCAGCGCTCAGAGCCATAGAGCAGCCCAGTCCCCAATAACATAATTTTGAATGAAACTCCGTCTGTACACATCCTTTCCGGTGGAAAGGGCCAATCTAATTCTACGTGAACACCACTTGAACACCAACTACATGTGGAATGCGGCGAAGCCTGCAGACGTTGAACGGTGAAAAATCTGGCAGCGCCTATGCATTCCAAGGGGAAAAATCGTGCCCAAAGGACAAAGGGTTTCCAAAGGTTGCTACAGCTGAGGTGGCCTTGCGGCACACTGGCATGGAATTCGTGCACTCGCTAACTGGGACACGCCAGAGGAAATTCTTCAAAGGACTAGGTTCAGGCTTTGCAGCTTGGCTTGGAGTTTGGACGCCTGCCTTTGCCAATAAAGCACAAAAGCTCGAAGAACAAATAACACTAATCGTTGGTGCGGTGAGTATCGATTGAAGGATCTCCAACTGTTCAACTCACGTGCTTGTCGCCGCCAATTTGCCCAAGCCTCCTGCCCTCGAGTGAGCTGAGGCCAGTAGCTGCAGCATCATTTGCGCAGCAGAGAATGTGAGATGCCGTCACTGGCACCTTCCGACTGGCACATCTGGCACAAGAAGGTGAAGGATGTTAGACTTCGACGTTGAACGCCGCGACCATCACATTGTTGTCCTTCGCCTGGCACGAGATGCATGAGACACATTGAATCACCTTACATCCAAGTGGAAGTGCTGCCTCCTGGACCAAGCCGAGGTATTTGTCAGATCGATGGGTAGCAAAAACCACCAATCTGCAAGTGCACATGTGCGGGCACGATTGAAGCTCCTCTACAACCCTCTGCGTGCACCACATGTCGCAGCCTCCAAACCATCCAAATCTACACCAACACAACGTTCGGATTGGTCGACCTGCGCTCTGCCGGCCTGTCTACTTGACCCAGGATACGCGTGTTGCACCTGGAACGCACAAAGCAATGGGAGCGGTTGGGCGGGCGAGGCCCTATCAAGAACCGTCGGCACTTCGACTCGAAGACGAGACTGTCGAGGCTCATTCACTTATGCCACGGCACTTCGCAGCCGCAGCAGCGAGCTCCAGATGGTCACATTCCCTGTGTGGACATATCGTTGCGCCTTCCTCCTTGCATCTCTGCAGCAGTACCTGAGGAAGGTGTGGTTTGAGCTCGGCGATGCAGATAACAAGTCGCCGGCCTGAACCTCGTCGTCTTGCTTTTCCAAGCTTTGTGGAAGCTCAACTGTAAGCAACTCGGGCCTCCCGCGGTCCCGGATGATCAACATGAAATTGCATGACATGCGACTCATGCAGTGGTGGCTTCGGCCATGTTCAGTTTTCTTGATCGCTGGGCAGCGACAGCTTATCTGCCACTGACCATGGTGAGTGGCTCACCCCCTTCCGATCTGCTTCCCGAAGAATGAGCACCCGTTGCTCGGTTCGGCAGGGTGTGCTCAGCCCCAGCCTTCCTTTGTCTAGGACCGCCTTGATCACCGCCGAGTTAGTGCCACTGGACCTGGGCGAAAAAAAGCGCGGCAAAAGAACCTGCAGATCGCCGTGTCAGCTTTCACACCCTTCCAATGCTCCGTGGTGCTTCGTAGCGCACAGGCTGAGCCTGTGACCCGGATGTGAAAATGCGATGCCCTCTTTCCACATGCCCCTGGCACTTTCAGGTGTTTAATCTGGAATCCGATGATCGCAAGGCCGTGTCTCTGCAGGTCTGCAACGAAAGGCAAAGGTGACTGCATCCCATGCATGCCTGCGTGAGTGCTTCGATCTCCTGCGTGCACACGGGCTTGCTGACATGATGTCGCGAACTGACTCCCAAGCTCGGCGCGGGGAACTATAGTTAAGGCACAAACCCATGCAACACAAAATGCTGTTTTTTCCCGATGGCCTGCTGGTGATTGTATGTGCAATCCCGCGTGCCCAAAATGGCGACGTTCTGCTGCGGGTTTGTAAGTCGAGCAAGCTCCTGCAACTGTGAATCAAGCATGCTACGCATGTACACTGTTCGATGGAGCCCTTTGCATCACATCCCGGTGACGGGCAAAAAATCACACCTATAACACAAGCAGCACCTGCAATATGCGAGCGTTATACACGCCGAAATAGGTTGATCGGTGCAGGGCCTCTTCCGGAGACGTGTCGTTGAAATCCTGCTGTCAAGGCGATACCATAGCTTTGAGTGCCGGCGGTACACGGCGATAGGCCGACCTTCTCCAAGGTGGCTGTTTGGTTTGAGGACCTGGTGATCATACGCTCGAAAGATCATGCAAGCATCCTAGTCACAAAACGACTGCAGTGCGCACTCTGATGAATGCATTCAGCTGCGGTACTTCTGCCGGCCGCCCAGCAACCCCAGTGGCCACTGTAGATTGCGAAGGAACCCAGCACGACCAACAACGTCCTACGACACTTGCATGCAGTGTATGCGGCATGCTTGGATCGTGTCCCAGCCTGGGCACGCAGTTTTAAGCGAGCGCTGTTTGCACAGGGCCTGTGGATGACAGACTATGGCCGCTGTGGAAGCAAAGGCGTCTGTTCGAAGCCGTGTCTGGCAGCAGCCTCCAAGGCTGATGAAGCCGGTTCCAGATTCGACGGCTGCAGAGCCCCAAGCCTCGATCTGTAGCTGTGACTGTTTATATGGCGGTGTGCACAACATCCGACGGCCAACCCGTGCAAAGCGAGGTGCATCGAAGCCAGAAATTCCATCAAGGAGCTTTGTTTTGTGGGTCTTGCCTTGTTTCGAGCCTTTGAAGTCCACGCGCGGCCCGAGTGCACCCGGCAGGCAAGGGGCGGAGGGCTGCCGGTATGCCGTCTGCACGGCACCGGGCCAAAAGCAGCGCGGGAGGCCAAGAGCACGGAGGGGAAGCAGCACTAAAGCACAACGGCTAGTGGAGGTGCGCGATGTTTTTCCGACCTGCCAGCGGATACCTGTCGAACCCCGCCAAACATCCTCGTTCCGGCCCTAGCTGCATGGGTCCGAGGCCTTCCTTCACACAGAAGGTCGGACAACAAAGCCCGCCGATCGTGAGACAACATTCGCGCATGCGGAGTCCCCGCCCGTAGGGCGGTCTGGCATATTGTGGTGGCGCCCGTGGTGGCGCATAATTTCCCAGCGATATCAGTTGCCTAGTCTTTACAGGCGTTTGCATCCGCGCATGTTGTGTGCTTGCGACATCAGCTACCTCGCCGACGGACTGCTGGCCCTTTTTCCGTCTGTGGCCACACGTTCCATACGCGGGTTTGGCATGGTTTGGCCATGGTTGAGCTGGACTCGGGCACGGGTTCAAAGGGCGTCGCTGAGGGTGCCATGGAGAGCATAGCAAGGTACGACTCGCTCAGGCGGGCACACGACGTATGTGTCGTTTAAGAACCCGACTATGACCTCACCGCACAAGGGTAGCCACAACATCCGCCAGGCAGCGTGCTGGGCGAGTGCACCAAAAAGTCCAGCTTGAGAGGGTGGCCTTGCTCCCCGCCCTTAGCCTGGAGCACCTCATGCTCAGCCCCAGCATCGTCTGTCCAAACGTGGCAGCTTTGGCTGCCCCGTATAGAACTGACGGGAGAAGGGCAACCAGCCCGAGTGAACGCAGCGCTTCGAGCATAGCTTGCGTGGAGACATGGTCAAAAGCCCCTATACACACGGCGTCAACGGCAAACACGGTCGTGCGTGAGCTGTATTCGGTGGCGACTTGGAGATACTTGGAGAAGCTCGAACAGTGCGCGAATACTGGGACATGCATTCTGATTGAAAGTCTGTGGCGTGGTGCATACGGCCAAGGCGCACGCAAATCGTGCAACCGGGCGGAACACGTCGCCAACGACGAGTGCTCGCATGCGGACGTTGGTTGGGCTTGCGCAGGGGGACAAGGCGGCCAACCCGAACAGCAGCAAGCAAAGGCTCCGATAGTTCAGCGTGGGCAAAGCAAGCTGCTGCTCCGCGCAAGGTTGCAAGAGCAAGCGGAGGTGCTCATGCGGCATGCCGGATGGCCCCGCCGCAGAGCCACAGCATGCTCCTTGCAGATAGCAGCAGTAGTTCTGACACACTCGTCGGGGGCATGCGCAAGCACTTCTGGGCTGAGTGATGCTGAGTGCATCAACTGGCCCTGGGGCCTGAGGTCCGGGTCGCGGAGCTCAGCGAGAGTGGCCTCGAGCGGTTGGCTGCAGAAACCTTGTTCGGCACTCCTCTCGACATCGACGCGAGCGGGCGCGGGCGAATGCGGGCCGGTGGTCGGAGCATCCGGGAGGCATCTCAGAGGAACGTCAGCCTTTCCCCGCGGCGGCAGAAGACCTCTGCACGACGCTGGAGCTGGTTCGACGCGGTGAGGGAGCATGCGAGGTGCGAGGAAAAAATAAAAGGCACCGTGCCTCGACGGCTTGCTGGAGGACCGTGCGGAGTGCAAGGCGGAGGCCTCCCTGAACTTGAAACTTCGCCTCAAGATCGATGGGATCCAGCAACTCCATGCCGAGCCGCATGCCAGTCGTACTTGTTGCATCGACGCGTGTTTCAGCGACTGTGGGGGAGTACGCGGTGCAGAGGGCTGCGCGGAGCATCCGGCCAAGGTGCGGCCGCACCCACGTTCCGCCTCTGTGACTCCACCCTAGCCAACTCCGTGGGGCTACAACAACACGGTCTGACATGGGGACCGGGACGTTAGCGCGTGACCCAGTGGGGCATGAACGCCAACAAGGTTGGGATCGGCAGCTGCGCTTGGCATTGGTGCGGGCTCCTGTGTCCGGAACGAAGCAAGCTCTGGGTATGTGCGTGTTTTGGCACATTGAGCGACACGCAAAGCTGCCCGAGTGGTGCTGTCGCGGCGTGGCATGCCGGCTTTCTATGCGTCTCTCGTCTTGGCGGACACGGATCACATGGAGATCACGCACAAGGACATGCATCGCGACAGTAGCACCAGCCCCCCGGCATACTTTGGCAACAGCTCGCTCAAGCGGGCGCAACACACCGACACCGACCGACATCTAGCTGCATGAGCGGGAGTGGCAGGCGGAGCCGGCGCAACAGGAGAGCTCGGAACAGCGGAGATTCCAGAGCGGGTTCAAGCGAGGTGGGCCGTGCAATGACGACGCGGGCCGAGTCGAGCAGGGTGGAGCGGCCTGGGACGCAGCACGCTGCGAGCCACGAGTGTTTTTTGTTTACAACAGCACGCACTTGGTCCGGTCCCTGTGCTTGCTGCAGACTACGGGTTAGCGGGGCGGGCTGGGAGGCGGCTGTTGGCGGGTGCCTGCAACCAGCGTGCGTCAGCTACTAGGGGGGGGGGGGTTTAACACACATCAGAGCGCAGAAATATGCATCACCCCATGTAGACGCTGATTTCAGGGAATGACACATCAGTGCCGGAATTACACATCACCCGAACCTTAATCCCGAAGGTGATGCTGGATTTTGCTGATCGTTGCCGGAAACGTCGAAACTTAACGAAACCTCGCGGACGCCAGTGTTCTCGGCACGGACTGCAGCCATTTTGATGCGGCATTGATGCGTTTTAGTAGCGAATCACGAAGGTGACGCTGGTTTCTGTTGTTGCATTACTGCAGCTGCATCTATCACATCTTACAACAAAGTCACCAAACATACACCACAAACGCGTCAAACACCATCTAAACGTAGTTCAATGACAGAAAACCTATTCGATTCTGTATTTCCCTGGAAAAGCTATTCTAGTGCGCCGACACGTGGAGCTGCTCCTGCCGAGCCACTGTCATGTAAGGAAAGAGGAGCTGTAACAGTGGTATGTTAAGTAGTGATGTTCGGGTTCTACGTGCAGCATCAGGGCGCGTTTAGTCACAACACCCCAAGGTGACGCCCGATCCGCGTTTAGTCGCATCACCCGCGCTTAGTCACATCAGGAATGTCGAAACCCCATGTGGACGCCGCCCGGTTTCAACACATGTAGCGACATGAGTAGACAGGCCGCTTCCCGCAGGTATTCGTGCCTATTTTGCACTCACATCACCTCGCTTAGTCGCATCAAGAATGTCGAAACCCCATGTGCACGCCGCCCGGAGGTGGGTTTCAACACATGTAGCGAAATGAGTAGACAGGCCGCGTGCCGCAGGTATTCGTGCCTATTTTGCACTCACATCACCTCGTTTAGCCACATCGGGAATGTCGNGGACGCCGCCCGGAGGCGGGTTTCAACACATGTAGCAAAGTGAATAGAAAGGCCGCGTGCCGCAGGTATTCGTGCCTTGTTTTGCAGTCACATCACCTCGCTTCAACACATCTGCAACAGCGGCTCTAGACACACATCAGTGGCATCATAACGCAGGATATCCAGCCATTCCCCATGTAGACGCTGCATGTCACAAGGGGCACGGACGAGCACCGTGAATCTGCTGCTCACAAATGTTTTCCCCATCTCAGAGCACACCAACAACAGTAGAATCATAGCACTTCAAAACCAGCCGTTCCCCAACCAGACGCTAGCACCCTCAAGCGCAGGGTTTATTGCACATGTGTACCCAGCGTTCGGTGGTATTCGGTGGTATACCCGGCGCCGATCAGGCTGACGGAGACCGTTTTGGAAATAGAAGAGAAACTGGAGGAATTGCNAAGCGCAGGGTTTATTGCACATGTGTACCCAGCGTTCGGTGGTATTCGGTGGTATACCCGGCGCCGATCAGGCTGACGGAGACCGTTTTGGAAATAGAAGAGAAACTGGAGGAATTGCTTTTTATCATCCCACGTTTTCTGTCGCCCCACATCAGTGACACATCAAACCCAGCCATTCACAATGCAGACGCTCGATTCCGCAGGCAACGGCTCGAGACGCACATCAGTGGCATCACAACACATCAAATCTAGCCATTCATAATGCAGGCGCTCAATTTCGCGAGCGGCAATCGCTCCCAAACGCACATCAGTGGCATCACAGCTCATCAAGGCCAGCCGTTCCCCATGTAGACGCTCGATTTGAAAAGCACCCGCTCATGACATGCGTCAGGGGCAGCACAGCACATCAAAACCAGCCATTAGGCCGGGCTCCGAAATGCTTAACCGCACGCTGACGCTGAAACGGTTGATGTTTGGATGTATGCCAGGCCGGGCTCCGAAAGGCGTAACCGCAAGGTGACGCTGAAACGGTTGATGTTTGGATGTATGCCAGGCCGGGCTCCGAAATGCTTAACCGCAAGGTGGTCGCCGAACGATGTGTATTTCCGCAACGCGATGCGAGTTAAACCCTCCCCTCGTAGGAGCTCGTGCAAAGCGGGTGGGTCACCAGCAGCACCGAGCTCTGTGGCTGCAGGAAGCTCGAGCAGCGAAGCGGCGAAGGCTCGCTGCGCGGCAACGGAGAGGATACCACTCCAACGGTACACCCAAGCGGCTTGAGCGGCGCGGCGCACGGCGACAGGGGCGCTGGCAGCGCGGGCCTGCGCGAGAAGTCGGAGGAAGGTCGCGGCTTCCTCACTCCAGCGCCCTCCAGTTTCAATACCGAAAACGACAAGGCGGCAGCGGCGAGCACGGAACAACTCCGGATAGGTGTGCCGGCGCTTGCGCCGCGCCGCGCGGGCCAACGCAACGCCCGGTTGCGCATCGGCCGTGGGCTGCGGCTGGCCGTCGCGCGTGAGCGGGGAGACCAGAGTCGCATCAACGGCGAGCTGAGCGCCGTGCCAGAGGGGCAGGCCATTGCACACGACCTCGATCCTCCTGGCGTCGCTGGCCGGCACATCGATGTTCATGTCAGCGACGCGAACATTCCGCGCAACACGCGCTCCGGCCTCGCGACAGACACGGGCAAGGGCATGCTTGAGCGGCAGCGCCCGAGTCGGAAGGACACCCGAGGTGGCACAGGCGGCTCGGTGGTCTCCCAGAGGGTCGAGGCTGTGGCCGCAGCGGCAAGTGCGGGTGGTCAGCATATAGGCACGACGATAATTAGTACGTCACCCGCCACCTGTTGTGGTCCTCTGGGCACCGCCTTTTGTCGACGACGAAATCGTACCCAGTGCGCAGTCTCGCGTTGTTTTGTTGCGTTGCATGCGGCTCCCATCCCGCTCGCCCCGCGCAGATGCAGCTGTGGGGGGCAGCTCGACCAGCTCGGTGACCAGCATTCTTCCCGCCCGCGCTTTGCTGCTTGAGAACGCCGGAGCGCATCTGCCGGGAGGCCGGCGCTATACGTCCGGCCTGCAGACATGAATGACGATGTGCGACTTGCCGATGCACGGCGCGTCGCGGTTGTCGCAAACGGCCTCCCCCTCCGGCACGGTTCACAGCTTGCCCTCGATACCGCCATCGCGTCGCCCCTGACGCCAGTTGGCGAAGCCCACGCTCGCATACCCTCGCGCCCACTGCCGAGGCGTAGCTCGCGCGACACAGGGCGATTGCACCGGGCTCTTGGCCGTCGTGGCGCAGCCCTTGCCGCCCGCCGAGGGCCTTGGCGACGGGCCCGTGCCAGAGCTGCACGAGGTCCTCGCTGATGCGCGCTGGAACTATGCAGATTGGCAGCCGCCGCCTTCCCTTGGTCGCGCCTCCCGTCGCTGATAGCAGTGTAGGAGCTCTCGATGCGGACGCCTTCTGGCAAGCGGAGAAAGGCGTAGACAAAATACAGGAGAATGAAAAACACAAAGATCATAGAGCCATTTGTCCGGGTGACGGAATGTAATGGATTGTAGCAGGCCTGTCCGACATATAGTCCGACCGAACTTGCGTGGCAAACACCCCGTCCACCCCTGCCACATAGTTTGTTTTTTTTGCGGCCGGTCCGACGACCGCCGCAAAAGGATCAGATTTCGGTGTGCATCCGCCGTTTTTTGCAGGCTTCTGGAATTTCTTGTGAGGGCCAAAGAGAACATGGGCGCGCCGTTTCATGCAGAAAAGGGATGCGAAAAAAAGGGTAACAAACCTTTTCCGTTTGTTTGAGCTAAAGTTCGCGGTGTTTTCCCTCTAGGGCAACGTTCTTGTCATTTGCTATGGGCTTGTGCAGATTGAGCCGCCGTGGTGTTGCAATGTTGAACATTGCCACAACCACTTATAAAAACAGCCAAAGCAAGCCATTTCTATCCGAGAGTCATCTTGATGGATCCCGTGTTTGTGGCTTGCAGCTTGATTTAGCTCGGGGTTCACCATGGTCACGGTATGAAGAGATACGGTAGAACACCAATGGCACGTAAATGCCGTGCTATGTTGTAGTGGTCGAGCAGCACATCTTCTGCAGATGTTTCGTTTGGCACGCGGCGTTGCCGGGGCAACAGTTGAAGCTAACCCAGACTCGCGTCCACGATAGTGCCTGAGCTTTGTTTGTGGCAATGGAACTGGTGGCTTCAATGGTGACACGGAGACGGTGTGACAAATGGTGTGGTGTTTTCGTGAGGCGCAGTGTTGCCGCTTGGACCATCGGCTGGACCGCAGTTTCAACATGAGGTGAGCGTCACCATCCGTTTGTTACACTTGTTGCGGGAGCCTTAATGGATGCGCATGTTCAACTGCTACTTACTGCTAGTTGGCATCTGGCTAGGTTGCAGCTGTTTGCGCTCCGAGCAGAACAAGCTTTGCAGGAAGGGTGCGTGTTTCATGATTGTGGCAAGAGCTACTTTCAATTGTGTGCCAGGAGACGTTGACACTTCCGCTGCAAGAGTGACCCGCGAGAGCGTGTGCATGCGCAGCTGCCCAACTGTTGCCCGGCACAGCTGCAACCTGAAAAAGGGATGTCAAGCCCTCTATGGAAATCTTCAAGGAGGTCTCGGTTTAGCTGGATCGACCAGGCCAGTCCAAGTCTCGAAGAACATGTCTGGCAGCAAATATATTAATTCGACCGGATCCACTTTCTGCAGTCGCAGAAAGGTGTGAAAAATGTAGTAAACGGTGTGTCGCACATAGCACACGAAAGACATGTAAACATCCATGACATGGAAGACATATCAGAGACAGCAGACATGTAGCACACGCAAAGCATATGAGGCCGATAAGATA
This sequence comes from Symbiodinium sp. clade A Y106, assembly GCA_003297005.1. Classification (NCBI taxonomy): domain Eukaryota; class Dinophyceae; order Suessiales; family Symbiodiniaceae; genus Symbiodinium; species Symbiodinium sp. clade A. Next base: position 49,950 of record BGNK01002761.1, read on the forward strand.
CACCGTACATTTAAGACATAGACGGATATGTAAGAGATATACGACATGTATCACATACGACATATGCAAGGCATGAAAGATAGAAGACATGTAAGGCAATACGATATACGACACATAGTTTCATGGAAGACATGTAAGACATCCAAGAAATAGATACAAACCATCATAAAGCATGCAACACATGTAAGAAATGGTTGGACTTGCGACCTGGCGCCGGGGGTGGGCGGCCCAGTTGCAGGTTATAGTTGCATCGTCGTACTCTCTCGCTCGCCTGTCCCTCACTGCGACGTGTCTTCGTGACGCCTCCAATGGCCAAGTACGGCACACATGATTGAATGAATTAATGTATGCACGCAACAAATGCTGACGTCGGCGTCGTGGGCATCCGCCACCTGGGCTCCGTAAGTATACAATGCAGTCATCCACCTTGACGGTAAGGCTGGATTGACAGGCTGTGAGATTGGTTGATAATGTTGTTCATGCGTTGTGTCGTTTCATTTACAAACTACGCTGGTAAAAAAGGCACCCTCCCTGGTCGGTGTGACACCGTGTGCTGAACAAGAGCGTGGATTGACGCGGCTGCGCTCCCACGCAAAGTATCATTGGACAATGTGGCACGTTCATAAAAGTGATCAGAAGCCAAACCAGCTCCAGAAGCTTGTCAGGTACATCTCTCTGTACGAGCGGCCGACACAGAACGGCCATGGCCATCTACCGTGCGCCGCGGATATGTTTGGTCTAAGGGGGGCACGCATGCAAGTGGGTTGACGAGGCTGCGTGTCAGTGAGTACTATGGCACCGTCTCCATGGGTAGCCCACCCCAGGACCTAGGCATTGTCGACAGTTCATTCAACGGCATGAGGGCTTCGTAGAACACTGTGAAGGATTTTGACGTGGTATTCGACACCGGTTCCGGAAACATCGCTACCTCCTCAGCTTCATTGACAAGGGGTCGGGGTATTACGATGAAGAAAGCTTGACATGCATAGGTGCTGCCAACACTGAAGTGCACTGACGAGGCATGTGTCACTACAACAAAATTTCACCCGGTGGTAGTGGAAGCAGTGCGCGCCATGGGCCAGGCATGTGAAGACCATCACCGCTTTTCGAGCGGCGCTTCTCGCAACACCCCTGGTGTCACAGTATTGAATACCTGTTTTAGTATGCCTTCGTCTACTACCGGTATAGATGCAGGCAGATGGCCGCGCAGCAGACGGCAGCAGCTTCCATTTTCAATTTGAAGAATGAAGTTTCTTCGTGCGACTTTGGCTCGTAAGTTCCACATCCGGGAGACGTGTGTGTGTGTATGCACACGGAGACGATGGCAGCAGTCAATATTTTCATGACACCTTTAGAAAAATCACATTATCTGTGTTGAAGTAGGTAGATATTGTTGCAAGAAAACGCGGCCGCTTGTCCTGAATGCGTGATGCACCTTGCTCGACAAGATGCCTTGGCACCTTATTCTGGAGGAAGGTCCCGTCCCAAAACCCGTGGCTATGTGACAGTTCGTGAGCCTGCCAAAGGATTCTTCATCGCAGGTTCAAACATCGATGACATGAATGGAATTTATGCTGCCATCCGACCGGACAATCTCAAGATTCGACGACAGGTCCAGGTGGCATATCGCAATGACAGCAGTGGTTGGACCATGGCACTCGTGAAAGCACCACCACAGACAGCGAACCTTCGACGTCGCCGACAGTTGGACAAATCTCGCCTCCCTGCAGGAGTTTTGCCTGATTCCTCAGATTCAGACGATGCCTACAGTGATAAGTTCGAATGGATCTTCATGGATCCTTTGGGCCGTGAGAGATTCGCGCACAAGGGTGATACTATCATTCCAGGAGCAGGCCTGCGATGGCGGCACCTTCATCGGGAGGTCAGCAGCTCGAAGGTGGACACCAATCTTCCTCAACTTTACTGGCACGAGTGTTTGGAAGATAATGCAGACTTCGAGACCGCAGATGAGTTAGAAGAGTCATTGAAGATCACCCCTGCTGTGGACACAGATGTTAGTCATCAGGTGCCCACGAGTGAATGCAGGGCGATCATGGAGCCGGTGAAGGACGACGAGGATGAGCTTCCTTGGCAAGTGATCGCCGTCCTGGATGGTAGCGTCATCCGAGACCTGCGTTACAGCTACCGACGATATGAAAGGACGGTGGCCGCAGCCAGGGCCGGTACGAACCTTCCAAAGCCAGCTCCTCACACACTGGAGTATTGTTGCCAACAACCGCGCTGCTGGGTCTACAGGGTCGTTGCGCCCGGAGGCTGAAGACGGTTAAAGTCCAAACTCCCAATGACACAACCAGAATGTTCGTAACAGTAGCAGCCAAGTAAGCCTTGAGGGATGCCCGTTGATGAGTCTCATTGACGATCTGTGCAGGTGTTATCTTGCGCACACAGCCCCGGAGTTCTGCAAAATCATGCGGGCAGCGAGGATGTGGTCAATATGTGTGCGGCGCAGAAATTGAGGGCTGCTGGCTCCACCTCGCACCTTCACGTCGGTTGACAGAGAGCGATTCGGAGGAGCAAGTTGATCAGTGGGTTTGCTTAAAGGAGAAGGACGGAAAAGCATTGTTGGAAGCAGTTCGGGACTCCGACGTGGGTTGCTCCAAGGCCCCGGTGGAGAATGACCCGCAGGCGGAGAAGTTCGACAGGCCTTTCGAGCCTCGCATACAAGCGCCCGACTACCAAGCTCCGAGTACAGATGCTGGGCCAGGGGCTGATGTGGACATGAAGGGCTTCGAAGACAAGGACGAGCACTCGCCTGGAATCCTGGAGGAACCCGCCGAGCTCGTCGTTGGTGGCATGTGCATCCTGCAAGGGCTCACAGAATCCAGCAGGAATGGGCAGCCTTGCATCATCTGCAAACTGCCTCGTGACGACGGCCGCTGTTTGGTGCAACTGTCCGATGGCCCTCAGATCAAGTTGGCAGTCAAGCCCTCAAACCTGAGGCCCATTAGAGGACCGAAGGAATCCGAACAGAGTTATTATGCCAGAATCCTCGGCCTGACTCCAGGCACATTGGGGCTTATTGGAGCTCCCTCAGAGAGTGCAGCTTGCTTGCAGAGCCTGAAGCCTGCGGAAATTTTGTCAGCAGCTTTACGAGCGGCCCAACGCGATCTTCCGGATGCACCAGATGCGCTCCTCGAGTCGCAAGAGGCCTACGAGAAGCTGATACTGGATTTCGCGTCGGTTGACAGCATGGCTCCAGGATCGCGGCCCTTTCCTCCGCATGTCCTTGTAGAGAATGGTTTGCTTGGCACAAGAGCAGCTCACGCTGCCACAAATGCTGCAAGTCAACAGTCCATCAAGAGCTCCGAGGCGGGGATAGCTGGTTTGCGACAGGTTCTAAGTGACGAGCATCGTCGCTTGGCTCGGGAAGCAGGGCTTGCATGGCCGTTGCCCGCAGCATGCAAGTCTCCCTCGGAGGGCTCGGATGCGTTGCGTCTGCGACTCACATTGGTCAGGGCATTGCTTTGTAGCCGGCAGGAAGCACAAGCTGCTCTAGAGGCCGAGGCGTGCGTCCGTCGGCACCCGCATGGTGCAGCCAGCCTTCTTTGGGCAGGGCGATGCTTGCTTCGCATCGGCCGGCGTGAGCACGGCAGGAAATATCTGTCGATGGCGGAGCAATCTGGTGGGTCAGGCGCAGATGGGAGTTGGGGACTCCAAGGTGCCACCATGCGACTGCAGGCGCTTGCAAAGGTCGAGCGCTGCAAGCTGGCAGCAGAGGATGCTTACGGCTATGGTGACTTCCAAACAGCTGCTGCACGGTATGGGGAGGCCATCATACAGAGCCCCACTGATGACAAGTGGGGCCGAGCAACGCTGCATGCAGCCAGGGCTGCCTGCCATCGTCGTGCGCGAGAGTTCCGTCAGGCTGTTGATGACTGCGATGCAGCGCTGGCGCTCTTCCCGAACTACGCTCGGGCTCTGTTCCGGCGCGCGGCCTGCTTGATCGAGGCCGGTCGCCCATCCGAAGCCGTGAAATCACTTGAAGGACTTCTGAGGGTTGACAGGTCATGGCCAAACCTTTGCGACTGGCTGGTTCGCGCACATGCCTTGGCCAAGCGGCTTGATAACAAAGACACCTTCAAGGCATCATGGAAACGAGGCCGACGTTCCCGAGAGACTGCAGAAACTGCAGGCACACCCGAGGTAGGTTCCGACCTCTATGCCATTCTCGGCGTCTCTGCTGATGCTACAGACCAGCAGCTGAAGCGTGCATACAGACTCATGAGTTTGAAGTACCACCCGGACAAGCAGGGCGGTTCCACAAGGGACTTCCAAAGGATCGCCACTGCCTACGAGACGTTGTCCGATCCTGCCAAGCGCCACGCCTACGACGAAGGCGCGGACTTGAAGAAACCAGAAGATGACAGCGAGGAGTCCGAGCGTGAAGAAAAGTCATTGCGCGAGGAGGTGGAGCGGACTCCCGGCAGCAAAGATGTTTAAGTGGTGATAAGTTGCCAGCGCCCGGCGGCGGCATCTGTATCGGTAGTAGCATGGCCTGCCCTGCACACCAAAGCAGGAAGTATTTTCCGGAGCGATTCAAGTCCGGGGCTCAGGAATTGGAACACGCACAGACACAAGACACCAAACTCCTCGCACCCCCGGGCTTCGGTGCAAGGTACTGGCCATTTGGTGATCCGTTCATTGAGAAGCGCAAGTTGCTTGCCCAGCGGAAGCGGGACGCAGAGAGGAAGCCCCTTGTCTCGCTTGTGCAAGGCATGTCAGGGATCGTGGTGATTAAAGCAAGCACTAGCACTATCATCGCCGAGGTCTCGGCCGACACCAGACCGAGACGATGATTGGTAGATGTCTTTGTGCCTCCCGTCTGTGGCACTCCTCGACTCACTGAAAGCTGTGCGTTCGCACACTGTTTCACTTGCTAGAGTTTAGGCAGCCGAATCAATTGGCTGCCTGGTCGTCCTCGTTTCGGAAAAGCGGTGCGTCAAATTTTGTCCAGATTGATATTATGGTCCGGCAAAGCATTACGGGCATTCCTCGTAAGGAATGGCCGCAAACCTCTCAGGCACGGCTCGCCAGCTGGCTTTGGAAGACGGCACACCCTTGCGGCCCGGCGACGTCCGGAACTCAGAGCTCGCGACAGGCTAACCGGCTAATCGGTTTAAAGCCGAAATCTATCCCCTGCGTTTTTGCTGTTTTACAACTTTCAGAATTCGTAGATCATTTGACTGGTTTAGTTAGTAGTACTAGTAAAAGTACTTGAAATAGTCTTAATACTCTTATTATTATTAGTAGTATTAGTGATTTATAGAAATGAGTGTGATGGACACAGAGATAGTCATGTAATGAAGAACTTAAATGTCTCATGTGAATTTGTGTATAAAATGATGTATACATGTTATTTAAATAAACTCTANAAATGAGTGTGATGGACACAGAGATAGTCATGTAATGAAGAACTTAAATGTCTCATGTGAATTTGTGTATAAAATGATGTATACATGTTATTTAAATAAACTCTAAATATCTCTAACCAAATAGTATCAGTATCTATTAAGTATACTATTTCCCTCAATTCTACAATTTTTTCGTATAGTATTCAAATGTACTCATTGCCTTCTACGTTTGATATCACACTATATTTATTATCCACTAACTCATATTACTACTGCGACGACTACTACTTCTCCTACTACTACTACNTCGTATAGTATTCAAATGTACTCATTGCCTTCTACGTTTGATATCACACTATATTTATTATCCACTAACTCATATTACTACTGCGACGACTACTACTTCTCCTACTACTACTACTACTACTACTACTAACAGTCAGTGACTAACTACTATACAAATTATATCTACTACTACTACTACTACTTTATATCATACTTATTTTTTTCACTACTTATTGCTACTACTAGTACTACTAGAAACGATTTGTTTGTTTATATATATATATATATTGTTTGTATTACTTGATTATATCACTATAGTACTTCTTCTAATTATGCAGGGTTGCTGCCATTTTCAAGCTTCAAGTAGTTGTTTTCACTGTTATTATTTCTACTGTCACCACTATTGCTACTACTAATGGTACTAATACTGCGTACTACAACTACTATTGTTATTATTAATAGTTTAACGGTTAACTAACTTGTATTACTTATTAAACTGCCATACCTGTATTCAATCCCTTTATTACTACTATTATTATTACTACTACTACTACGACTACTATTATGAGTACTCATGGTCCCCGTAGCAACCTAAATCTAACTTGAAGTATGACTACTCATAGTGTTTGTATTAGTAGTAACTTAATACTAATTTGACAATGACGAATACAACTACTATTTTTAAATAACATCAATAGTAAGAGTAATAGAATTAGATAAGAGGTGTATATACGTATATAATTTAGGAGTAAAATACTTAGTAACGATAAAACGATGTTTATAGTGAAAACAACAACTTAGATAAATGCATGTTGTATATGACGATAATATAACTAGTAATAGCTAGTAGCTATGGTAGTAGCATTAGCCATAGTATACATAGTAGTAGTAGTAGTAGTAGTAGTTGTAGTAGTAGTAGTAGTGGCAATAATAACAATACTACAAGTTGTAGGTATGGTACTAGTGCACACGCCTCGGCGAAAGTGAGATTTCCATCCTTGCCAAGTTTCATGCCATTGATCTGACCACAAGCCTCATCAAAAGTAAGACTTCCNATCCTGACCACCTTCTTCCGCACGGAAACTTGTCATGAATCGCGACTGTTGTGCAGATATGAGTCACCGGAAAATAGAACTAGGCTTGAGTACGGAACGCGCAGCGGTTCATTCAACTGGCCAATGCGCCTCAAAAAGTCGCCGCAATTGATACGATTGTCGTCGGAAGCCTGAAAAACCAAAACCAAAAAATCAAAAAAAACAAAAAAAACAAAACCAAAAGAACCAAAAAAAACGCTATTTCAGAACCGTTTTAACTGCCAGACTATCCCTCGCCAACAACACTTTCTGTGGATATTATAGGATTTTACGTCGCCCTGGAGCCCCCCTTCGTAAAAAAAGACTGCACCTTCTCAACTCTTATGTAGCCTCCAAGTGGCGCTGGATGAGCCCGTGTGCACGTCCTGTTTCGGCGGTTCACAACTGTCTCACCGTCATGCATAATACTTTGCTTACCTCCCTAGCAGGTCTGTCTGTCGACCCTTTCGTCACTTCTTCTGCAAACTGGGTTACGAGGAGAAGAGCTAGTCGTATGTGTGCGCAGGCCCTCTCCCACCAATCTTGGGCAGGGATACATGCCCTCGCCTTCTTTAGTTACTGGGGTCACGCTGCACGCCTCTCTTCATATATGTACTCACCCATTTCCGTCGTCATGCGGATTCGCGATTCCCGCTGGCTCCGAGCCAACTGGAAAACGCACCGTCGTCAGCTCGGGTTCTGGCCGAATTCATATAGACTCATTCAAAGGGCGTGGGAGGAGTTCCGCGGCCTCGGGAGTTCACCAGACTGGCACGTAGGGGCACTAGACAAGGGCGGTTGGAGAGTTTTCATTAACACATGGCTTTGTGCTAAACAACTCCATCCACTCTCCTACTATGATAATCTTGAGACTGTTGACCTGATGGGTCGAAGCTTGTTGCAAGTAGGAGAGAAGTTCACCCTGCTTCCCTTTAGACACGTACCTGTAGAACAACCATACGACACCTCCTTCTCTTTCGTTCCCACTGCAGATGAAAGCAAGGATGACCTGACGATCCAGTTTTGCTCTGATGGTAGCCATAAATCGGGACAGGGAGCAGGAGCAGTGGTGGTGCTGCCGCCTTACACGCCAATTCAGGAAGCTGTAGTGGCCCAGTTCAGGGTCCAGGGTCGCTGTACCTCCACTAAAGCCGAAATTAGGTCCGCCATTCTCGCGCTCAAAATGATAAGAAGTGCACTCCCCTTCTTAGGAGAGATACGGGTTACTTATCTAACTGACCGTCCTACAGGTTCTAGAAGATGATTGCTTGTTTAAGTGCCACCCCCATGATCTGTTCGAACTCCTTGATCTGTGGAAAAGTGTCTGCCATAGGGTCTGCAAGAAACATGTTAAAGGACACTCTGGACATGCATTAAACACCCTTGCTGATTCAGCAGCTAAAGCAGCACTTAACTTCCAACATGACCGCACCCTGTATCGCACTGCTAGCTTTAGTAAAGTATTCCTCACGCTTCAGCACCATGGCATTCCACATTTCACAAGCTGGTTCTGACGGGGGGGGCAGGACGGACAGTAAAATACCCGAGCTTGCCTCTCGAAGTAGCAGGTGTCCTGTCTCAGACCCCCGTTGCCATCGCGATGGACACCCGAGGCCTTGCAGCACTTCAGCAGGAGGGCACGCAGCAAGAACCGATCCAGCCTGCCCTCGGAATGGAAGCACTCAGTGATTTCATCACTTGGGAGGAATCATGATGGAAGGCCGGTTCATTGTCTTTCTGCTTACCCTCGGCCTAATCTGTGGACTTGCACTGTGGCTTCTGCGTCTGACGTACCTGCATCAGAGGCATCAGACAAAGATGCACCAGGCACTCACTAAAGGACGCAGAAGGATCACTGGGAGTCAGCTAGCTTACATGCTGAGGGAGCAGTACAACCGCCAGTTGTGAACCTAGACAAGCTAGAGAGCCCACTCCAGTGCATCGATGCCAAGTTGCTGCAGCTGGATCGAGAGGCCGCTCAGATAAAGGACCTCATGGCGCGCTTGGACTCAGAACAAGCCCTAGCGAACCTCGAGAAGCTTCTCGAAGGTGTCCGTGCAACCTGTGAGAAGTGCCACAACCACATGGAACTGTGGCAGACCAACGTTCCGCCGAAGATCAAGGAAGTGCATGGCTATGCGAGCCAAGTCCCCGCAGTCAGCAAGCTCGTGCAGTCGCTCAGCCAGCCTGGACTGCTCTAAGCAGTTCGCGATGGCTGAGACGCTGAACGACGGGCTACTGAAACAACAGCGAGAGACCTTGCACTTTCTACAAGGCGACAACAAAGAGATCACTGCTAAGCTGGTGCGTACTGAGAGTGCACTTGATGAGCTCAAGTCGGGACAGAAGCAGCTGTCTCTGGACGTCCATGTCAGTAGAACCAAGGGCGAACAGAAGTTGGACTCGATCCAGAAGGACCTCAAATCGCTTTCAGGCTCGACCTCCTCGTCCTTCCGGGGGCTCAACGTCATGGTCCCGCAAACCAAGACGATTCAGGACCGCCTGGTGGACATGACTGACTATTTGGTCAAGAACCACCAGTTCAACGAGCGGATGGAGGGGGACACGTGGGTTCTTGAAGCAGCCACGAACTCGGAAGACCGCCTGGTCAGACTGGAATCGTCTATGATGGCATGCAAGAGACGCTGTCGGATGTGTCGGAGCAACTGCAGCAGGTCAGGGAGTGTCAGACGATGATGCAAGACCAGTGTCAAGTTATCCTTGACCGTACACCCAAACTGCCGAAACGACCTCCTCCGGCCGCGGAAGCAGCACCGCCGCAGACCTCGACGTCCAGTACGAGCACAATGCAGCCGCCGCAGGCACAATCGGCACCGCAAACGGTGCACTTGCCACAGCATGTGCCCCACTACGACCAGAACATCCCTATCAGGCTGTCTGATCACCTGCAGCCTATGATGACGAGGGAGGGGACAGTAGGTGGCTACATGATGGACGACCCCCTCTCGCGAGTCAGCACAGAGGACATCCTGAGGACCTTGCTCCGCAGACGGAACCTCTGACAGAACTCCATAGGGTGCCATCGTGAACAGGAGGGTCCCGTTGCAGCGGCATGCCTTTGTGTAACTTTTTCCGTATCTTTTGAGTCTTGCCTCAGCTGTTGTGCATTCGCGAAATTGGAATCGGGCCCCCCTGAAATGAAGTTCGTTGCACCACGAAGTGTTGTTGCATCGGCCTAGGCTTGGACTGGTAAGGGTCCCAAAGGCCTTTTGCATGCCCCTAATTGGCTTCCATTGCCTTCTCGAGTTCCTCAAACCACGCATGAGATTTGCGTCGGCCTTTAATTTTTAATTGGATTGCATCACAACAATTGGAGTGCATAGCATGCACATCTGCACTCTTAATTCATAATTTGTGCAAACTTTAATTGATAATTCTTAATTCATAGCAACTGCATGAGGGCTTGTAATTGACACGCAGAATGAGCCCGATACGTTCGTGTACACTAGAGCAGCCACCTGACGCTGCAATGAACTGCCGGACCGGATAGAGACGCAAAAGAAGGCCTTCGTCGAGCGCTCCTGTGCATGCTGTGCCTTTTCGCAAGTAAGTGAACACCGCTGTGACATACATCGTCATTGGTCTTCAGCAGTCCTTATGAAGCGCATTTTGGCCCAGTCTTGTTGCAGTTGTAGCTGCTAAAGTATGAAGCGCAAAGCACAGGAACATCTGCATGGGGAAGGTTCCTGCGCCAACCCTGTGCCGTCCCACAACACATGCGTGTCACCGGCAAACGCTTTCGCCTTAACACCGTGTGACTTTGACCTTGATGGAAACCACGTCCAGAAACTTGCCAAGCAACTTGGAGTGCCACAAGCAGACGCCCTTTGCGAGGCCCTAGCACATGTTGCTTTGTGTAAGATTCCCAGGGGGATTGAGTGCTTCAAGGAGGACCTGGTAGAGATCTGGGATGCAATTCCTGAGAACCTGAAAACGAGAGACAAGTCTCTCCCGGAGTCTAGGACGCTTATTTTTGGTGCGAACCCCAGGAAACCTGACTCGATGACCCAAAGCACCCTCCGCCTGCCCCGAACCTCTAAACTCCTGGCCAGATATGTTAGACAGTGCTGCCCCGAACTCGTTTTCACTACCCTCAGCCTGCGACTGAATGCAGACAAGGGCCCTCACAGGGACTTGCAGAATGGGCCAGATCCGTCCTTCATTCAGGTTTTAACGCCGAGAGGACAGGGTGGGGATTTGTGGCTTGCCGATGCTTCAGGAACGTCAGCCATGACCATACATGGGACCCGAGTGTGGGGTAGAATCGAACCATGTCATGAATGCCCTGTCACCTTTAAAAGCAAGACCCAACTTCACGCAACACAACCATGGGAAGCCCCTAGGAGACTTGTCCTGGTTGCATGGTCGACATTGAGTACTGTCTCCTACCCCCATACATGTAGGACCCTTGAAGATGAGTTTTGCTTCCATGTACCGACAAGCCCTTGGACCCCCACTTGCCCTGCCACCAACATCCGACAGGCACTACAGGCAGGCTCTGCGATGCATCAAGGAATGATTTCGGCTGGTCTTGGATTGATAGTAGATGTTAAATCGAGTCAAGAGCCCCAAACGTCGCCTAATGAGATACCTCCAGGCCCACCGCAGTCCCAGGTAAGCGAGTCCCTGGTTATCCCAAAACCTGAACTCCCCCATCTCCCCTCCCAAGACTCCTTCACCCCCACATTGCGAGAGGATAGTGAAGAAGGAGGATGAGGGCCACAGTCCAGCATGCCTCAGCATTTCTAATTAGTTGCAGTGAATTCTTTGCAAGCCCCAAAATCTACTTCTGCCCCAAAATCTAATTCATAATTCTTAATTAATAGGCAGGTCGATCCCTGGTGGAGGAACAGCGGCACTGCGATTCTGGGCCCAACCGCCCTTTAATTGGGCTCACGGGGGTACAGGACCCCCGGCAGGCGCCTTGAGGACTTTGGCAACACGCGCTGCAAGCCATTAAATTAGCTCATATGGAACCGGTAGCCCGTAATTTGTTGTTCAGGCGGACTTCACTTTGCATGCATGAAACAGGTAAGGGCTTCGGGTGAGGTTACATGAGCCTTTCACGCTTGCGACTTACACTTCCTTGAGGTTGCTCTTGTCGGGATTTTAACGAGCCTGTAAACAGCACAGTGCAGATAGACGGAGATATTGGTGGCGAGAGGCTTCAAGAAAACGAGTGGAGAGAACCGACAGCCAACACCAGAGAGCGTTTCGTCGTCACCTGGAAAACCACAAAAACATCACAAAAATGACCGACTCACCGACCACCGCCCTCTGGAACACATGCTGAACCACCCACTCCGACTCGTCCGCCGCCCCTTCACGCCACCGCTCCACTGCCCGTTGCTTGCCTGCGGAGGTTTGTTCAGGGCCCCATGAACTACGAGTGCCATGGACCATTGTTCTCCCTTTTGACATGTCTTTGGAGGTTAACTTTTTGGGGGCTTCCTTCAGCGGGTTTCTCTTCTTTGCAGTTGTCGGATACGGTTTACTTCGGTGACACCTCCCCACAGCTGCCATGGATGCTGTCAAGTGGAGCAATGGGCCCGACACGTCTGCATCTGCTAGCTGATACAGAGACACCATGTATTGCGACCATTTGACAGCTGGGAAAGCGGATGGAGGCCCTTATCCTTTGTCAATCTAGACGCCGAGGCAGCACTGGCTCCTTTACTGGGATGCAGAAATCTATGATGCAACACACGAGTTGCGCAAAGCTTATAGCCTGGGAAGGGAGCTGTGAGCGCCGAACAAAGAACATATACCGAGGATTTCATGTCCTGCAGCTTTTCGTGGCAGCACTGGCCTACTTTCTGGGAGTTTCCGCAAGCGCCAACAGTCGCTGACAGAAGTAAAGAAACCCCTGAAAAGTAGGCGCGTGAGCGCTGAAAAGCCTCGGGAAGGTAGACCTCGCGACCAAAGATTCCATGAGCACTTGTCGTTTGGGCTACGCTGCAACTGGATGAGAAAGGATGGTGCAAAAGCGGTGACTTACGTTGTCATCGTACAAAGCGGAGGGACAGACAGGGGAGCAATTCGTTCAGTATGGAGCTGGCAAAATACTCTGCATGCTGGAATTTGGAATTCTGAATTGGTCGTTCGCGCCTTTTTGCGCATTGGGAATTGGATTGCATGTCAACTGAAAGCTGCCAGGTCTCATTCTGTGAACTGCAGGAGTGGACTCAACTCTAACAAATGAACGGGAGTGCTGACAGTCGTGCAAGCTGAACAGCGAAGGGGTATGTAAAGTGTAGCTGAAGCTTACTGGGAAGTCGTTTAAAACGATGTCTGACTTTGAAACTTGAGACGAGTGTGCAGGTGAGGCTGTGATCTGGCATCGGGCTGAACAATGAGTTTGAAGCCGAAAAGCAAGACCTCGCCGCACACATGTAATTGGCATCCAAAGCGCTGCTGTAGTTCAACTGTTGCTTCGGAGTACCCTGCAATGCGGGCTCGTCCTTGCTAAGTAGGAGGGAAAAAAATTATTTCAGAACTCTCCCATTTGTGTATATTTCTAAGGCCTTTCTGGAAGAGTAGTGAAATAATGTTTTTTTTGGTTTTGGTTTTTTTAGCGTTTTCGTTTTCTTTGTTTTTTGTTTTTTGGGTTTTGGGTTGTTTACCCCTTTTTTTTGGTTTTGAGCTATCGTCATTGATTGCAGTGTGTTGCTTTGGTTTTCGCGAACGAAGTAAAACAGCGAAAACGCCGGGGACAGTTTTCGGCCTCAAACCGGCTAATCAATCTACAGCTACCATCGGTTCGGCGTGGGTAAGTGCGCGCCGAGGAACGAGACACCACGACAATAACCTATGGCAGCGCACCTGGAAGGGATATGAGGAGATGAGATGAGTGTAAGATGATAAAGACTCGTGAATGCATCCCTTGCAATCGAGGCACTGGAAAGTTGACCGGTGAGTACATCCGGGACATGCTGTGCTTGCGCAAAGGCGGAGTTTTCGGGTTGCTTGCTCGTAGCACACCGCGCTGGTTACCACACACGTCACTCATCTCCGTACCAGCAGGTCGAGGGGCGGCTGTGGCTGAGAGCTCTCTTTGTGCGGGGCTTGGAGATTGGTGGTTTATCTCAGGGTCTGCGCCTCGTCCTAGTACCGAGGCCTTCAAGTCGACTTCCTGGGCGTGACGCAGGAAATGTAATCGGATCGGTTGGGCAGGTTGCGCTATGGGCTCGACCGGTGCTCACACCTTCAAGTTCCTGCCTTCATAGCGACGTGTCGTTTGCCCTTAGCCACTGCATGAGGTTTGTGCGTTCTTTTTGTTGCAGCATTCCGTCTCAACAGCAAAAGCAAAGCTTGAATTGCGAAGTTGGAACCCTTGAAGAAATCTAGATCGATTTAGCAAAGGAGGACATGCCTGCTGCAGGAGTCCAGGTTTCCATTCACGGAGCTACCTTTTGACGGCATCTTCGGCTTGGGATTGGGAGGACTCTCTGCGCTACACTCGGTCGACCCTTTCCTGGCCTTGGCAGAAAGCTTTTGAAAAGGCTGGGCCTTCGTTCAACTTCGTGAACAGCTTGGTGGCGGGCTGCCAGCATGGGTGCCTGGCCCCATGGAGTCCTGATGCGTCCATGCTGAAGGCTGCTCCGCAGACGGTCCGGAATCCCACATTTGCTTTTTTTCTGCGGAATTTGGATGTGCGGGGCCTAGCGATTCGATTTAGATCTGGTCTGACCAGCGACTGTAGTAAGGCCGATGAAGACAGCGAGATCACCTTCGGAGGGTCCTGCCAGCAAGCTTTCCGTTCAGCAAAACAAACCTTTCAGAAAAGCGAAGTCACGCTCTGCTGCAGGTATCGCAAGGACCGCTTAGAAGGAGAGGTCACGTGGCTGCCGGTGCTTGGCCGAGTGTCAAGTTCCGCCGCTAGTCGCTTGCAAACCGGCCGCAAAGCCTGTGAAGATGGCCATAGGTCCCAAAACAAGAGGCAGACGAAAAAGGCTATTGGCTTGTCCTACACTTACTGACAGGCTTGGAAGCAAGTGCATCAGCCGTTCCATTTACGGCTGAGGTGGCAATGCGTGACATTCATGAGCTGGCCTCAGCAAACCTGTGTTGGGTCATGTGCTTCTTTGCTGGTACTGTAGCAGGATGAAGCCAGATTTAAGGGAGCACCTCCGCGGTTGCCCTTGTTGAACATGACGATGTTGTGCCTCAGCATTGCTCCAAAGACATACGTGGGTCAGGCTTTGAAGCTGCCCCGACTTTCCGACCTCAAGCTCAAGCTTCGGGTTTTGATGCACAGCCAGAACAAACGAGCAGATGCGGGTCTGCTCAAATCCATACGATCCAACTCGTCAAAGCTATCCCACTGTTTGGTGAATCGTGTTGGGTACCGTATCCCTTGTGTCCACTTGTCCTGTTATTGGCGTCACACATCGTCGGTCCTGATAAGCCACGCAATCGTTCGTTGATGTTGGTAGCCGTCCTCGCTGTTCCAAAGCAACGAGGAATCAGCAGGGGAAGCTTCAGTGCAGCCCACGGCGGGCACCACCACTGCCGATGTGTGTGTGATATCAGGACCCAAGAGCCCTTGAACCCAGGTTTGGATGCTGCACCAGATAGTTTGTCTCATTGCGGGCTGGAATTGAAAGCAGGGGGGCGGCTGCAGCCTTTTGCACATGGAGGTTTGGGCACTTCTGAAGGACCAGCTGCAGCTGGAAGACTGAAGAGCACAGGGCAGGTTGAATGCGACTGTGTGCGACATTCTATTCGGCGCATGATGTGGTAATTTCAATGGCACGACATCAGTTTGGGGGGGGGGTTCTTGAAATTGGGCTAGCAGACGAGCCAGATGGCACAATTTTCGGCGACGTAGACACCAAGTGCTGCTACCGAAGCTTCCGAAACCTTTTGGCAATAAGCGACAGATTGCACGATTGAACTGTTGCGCAGAATCGATCCAGATGTTTTTCCTGAAGCTCGGCTCCGGGGCACCAGGTGGAAGACAAAGCGCTTAATTTGTGCGCTTCTGCTGGGTGCCAGGCGGGGGGGGGTTACTGCCCTATTCCAATCAATCATGCAACTTTCGAGGTAGCCATGGACACTGGGACAGCTCTGATGATGGGCCCCCGACGTGCAGTGGGAGCCTCCAGTCCGAATTCCCAAGTCCTTGTTGCAGCGTGCGCTTCAGCTCCAAGCACAGGTCGGGCAGCTGCTCACTGCTTTGGGAGACTGTAAACAGCCAGTGCCCAACGGGCTGTTCGGGAGTCTTTTTGGAGATTCTGGTTGCGATTGTAACATTGCTGCACCGTCCAAGTTGTGGGATCGTGTCATACAAGTTGGTGGAAGCATATCGTTCAACCACAGCTTGACTCAAAAGTTGGTTTCAGGGTATGGAGGACCGTAGATGTAGACCCGGCGGGACAGCTGGTGCAGACTACTCGTTTAGCAACGCTTGCCGCATGTAGCAGAGTTCGTAGCTGAAGTCCCATGGATTCCGACGCATGGAGCGATTGGTGTCTGGCTGTCGGCCCAGGCTTGTTGCTGTGCACCCCGCGGCCATGCTAAATGTGGCTTTGTTGCCAGGCGAGCTGCTGGCACGCCCGGGAGTTTATTAGCAGTCCCAGTGCTCCTTGCCGCCGGAGCCTCAGCTTTCTTGAGGACCGGCTATGCCCTGCCCTGGGTGTTCCTCGTCCAATGCAGGCTTGGGCCGTTTGCACACGAACCTTCGCTGCGACCGGGGCACTGCCATGTTCTCAGTTGCAATCGAAGGGCGACGAGTTCGGCAGCCTTAGCAGCTTCAGGCTCAAAGACTTACAAGCGGTGTACTGCGTTCGACGGCGGCGACGTGCAGAGGACAAGGCCCTAGGCCGGCTGAGCCTTCCTGATCATGTCCGCTTTCTGACCATAGTAACCTGTTTCGGGCATTTTTTAAGTGCTTTAAGTGTGTTCCACTGTGTTCCACTGTTTCATGTCCTTGCTGTGTATAAAGCTGAAAGCTTCGCATCGCCGAGGTTCCCATCCGCCAGTGGGAGGCCGTGGACGGCTTCAACTTGCAGGCGCCTAAAAAACCCCTTCACTTTCACACTTTTGGTCCAGCTGGCAGCTGGTGAGGATGACATCCTTGAAATCGTGGACTCTGGAGTAGTGGAGCCTGCAGCTTTGCCACGAGCCTTGGCCTTTCAGAGGAACTTTGGAACTCGGTCGTTGCGTTGCTGCTTGGAATCGCTCTGCGCGAGGTATCCTCGTAAAGGAAGATTGGCGCAAGATGTGGCGCGAGACCAGAAGATGGCGCCATGTGCGTAGGGGCAGAGAGGCCCCAGGAAAGAAGCATGGAGGCCGGGGGATTTCAAAAAGGTCTTCACTGTCCTCGTATCATGGAAGGCTGGCTCAGGGACCTGGACCTGACTCGAGGCAGCTTGGGACAGGGACTTTCGCAGCTGCAGGCAGGCACTGGAAGCAGAAGCAAATCGGGTCGCGCCTCTTTTTGTGACAGCGCTCGGCTGTGGCTCCTCGAGGTTTGGGCAGACATCGAGCGAGAGGCCAAAAGCCCGAATGCCGTCTATTTGGTCGTTGAGGCGAGGTTCATAAAGGTTGTTCTCTGGGCCGGGTGAGGGGAGCCCAGGAGAGCTGCAGCTTCCTGCCCAACTTGGATGCACGACTGCCGGAAGCTTAGGCCAAAGACTCGCGCGAGAAACACTGCCACGGCGTGCATCTGAGGCTCGAGGAGCGGCTGGAAGGCTTGCCGGAGGATTGGGAGATCGCGTGTCTGGGCGGGACGGATCTCCTTGGCAACCCCGACACGGCCGCCCGGCAGCCTGTCGTTACGACCTGCTCCTGCAAAGCACAGGTCCACAGGAATTCTTGACACCGGCTAAGGATCTCGAGCAAGTGCAAGCGCATAACGTCGCACCTGGTTTAAAGCGCCTTCACCCGTGGTTACTTGGCAGAAACACTCATCGTCCTGTTCTGCTGCTAGGAGTGGGTGCCTGGGGTTCAGCCTTTCTCAGGCGATATTGCACGGAACTGATGAGCTGCTGAGGTTTCGAATTGGTCCAGCTTATTTTATCACAGCGGCCGGTGCCAGAAAAGCGTTGAGGACCACGGGCGGAACGGCACAGAAAAAACCCAGAGACAGCTACGCGTCCTGCTGATTTTCTACATGACATCTACATCTCAAGTGCTCTATGCTGCTGCTGCTGCTGCATGCAGCCCCTCAGGACGTGCACGCCATTGCGGTGGCGCTTGGACTGCCAACTTGTGGGACGTTTTTCCTCTACGAATTTCGGAGAGGATGCCTTGCTTGACCTGCATGCAAGAGTAAGACAAGAAACCAAGTCAGAAACTGGCTTGCAAGCAGCTGGATCGTTCGCTTATATTCGTGTCGCGAGGCTGGGTTATATGACAACTCTGGCATTGTTCAAGAAATAACAATTTGTCTGAATTTTCCTGTCATCGCCGAGTGTCACTCAGCCGCCGGTTTCGCTTAACAGTACAGTTTGCGTTTTTGCCTTGACATGTTTCCGTCATATGGATAGCATATTTCTGGCACTTGCATGTGCTCTTCCAGTACTCTCTGATTGCAGTTCCTCTGGGCACAAAATCACAGACTTCGCGGAGCATTGTCGTGTTTTGCAGTCGTAAGTTAGGCATGATCTCGGGTCGCGCATGTTCTTCGTTGTTCTATCGTTTTGACTGGATTGTAATTTGCCATTTTCGTTGTCCTGGTCCTTTCCCAGCCTTCGGATTCACCGGAGTTACAAAGGACCATTGCGCAGAAGCGACACATGTCAAGCCCAAGACATGAACCAGTACGTGACGGCATGAAGCCACCAAGAGGTTCATGTGATTGGGGTGATCCGTGTGGGGCCTACAGCCCGGCTGTGGCTTGGGCTTTTGGGGCTCGGGGGAGCGCTGCAAGGATTGACCCAGCCGTTTTCTCACCTAAACGACGTAGTGTGCAGCTGCGACAGGGAATACGGGAGTAGTCACTAGTCGATGTTGCAGGACGTTACAAACAGGCTCTTTGCAGCGACTCAGAATTTACGTGGCTGTGCAAATTTCGAGTAATTTTTGGTTTGAAGATTTACTGAAGTACTTGGTGCGAGGTGTCATGTCGATAAATGGTTTCACTTTTAAGCTCAGGCGGCTACTGGCTGTCGCCACCATTGGCTACCAGACGGATACCGCGGCAGGGCATGACTGAAGATGACCTGACGGAAGGCTTGCAAACTCTTTGTGACGTCTTTCGCTGAGGGTGTGGTTTCGGTCCTTGTGCTGCAGGACTGGATGCCGTGGTTGCCTGGTCCATGCGTCTCACTGACAAGCCATTACCAAAAGGCTCCATTGCCCACATTTGGCATCCAGACCGTGAGATCGAAGGCACACTTCGGTTCAGTGTTCGTTCAGTGCCTTTCGTAGGATTTCTAGGGCGCTTATCTTTGAGGTCACACAAACATGGTGCCGGAGGCCATCGAAGTCATGAATGGGCAACAAGGCGGCACTGACAAGAACTTGGCCGAGGAAGTCATTTCATCTCCCTCCATACAGAAAAAGTCGAGTTGTTTCACAGACCGGGCTCGTGCGTGCTTATTTGGTCATCACCTAGGCTTGCTGCCGGGGAAGGCGTGAAGACCATTTGCGAAGTTGGCTTCAATGCTGGCCACAGCGCTCTGCGATGGTTGACGCATTCGAGTGCGAAGGCCGCTTTTCTCTCTATGCTTGTGCATCGCTTGCATTTGAAGTGGTTCGATGGCCTGGAGCTGGAGGTGCTTTCGTTCGATCTCGGGGATCACCCTTACTCCCGACCCGCTGCCATGTGGCTAGCGAGCCAATTTCCGGAGAAACTCCGCTGCAAGTTAGACCAAAGAGATGCAGAGAACGGAGCTGAAGCTTTGGCAGTTTCTTTGGCAGGTGTTATTCGTACGCGTCGAATCCTGAGGCGGCTTGAGCTCATATGGGGTGACTCGTTGGCAACGGTGCCGGAGTTTCACAGACAGAAGCCCGAGCTCCAGCTCCAGGCTCAGCTGCCCCTCCTTTCAAAGGTGTTCTAAAATATGAGCAGCACTTGCCCAGGTCCGAGCTGATCTTCATAGACGGTGGCCACAGTTACGACTGTGCTATACGGGACCTGAAGAACTTGGCGGCCCTCGCCAATCTGCAAAACAACCGCGTCCTGCTTGATGATACATTCCTGGATGATGTTCGCCGGGCGTGGGACGAGATGCTGGAGATGGGGTATGTGGAGGAGTTCTGGCCTGAGGAGTGCGTCGGCGCGAAACATGCGGCACCCGAGCTGTGCAACCTGTAACAAGAGCCGGTCTTGTGTCTTGTAACGCTGCAGGTTGCAGAGCTGGTCGGGTGAAATTGAAGCTGGCAGCTATGGTTTCACCTTGGGCATGTACACAGAGCGTGCAGCTGAATTGCTGCGGGTAAGAGCTGAAGAATAGGCTGCTGCGAGCAGTCAACAAGCCAAGTGCGCCGCGAGTGGCGACATGGATTCGGCATGGTGTCTTACGTACGGCTTGGAATCAGGAGTGGGCTGCAGCTTCTTCATGTCAGCTGCATGTTCGCAGACTGTTCAAGCCTCTAGTATGTAGCAGTGTGAGGGGAGAGAAAGCTTGCTATGACCCGGCTGTGGTGCACTGGGCCGGCATGCCCAGGGAGGTTCTTACCATCCAGGCCTCCAGCTTTCAGAGCCGTAAAAGTCGAAGTGATGCTTTTCCGCTTTATCCTGTGACACGACCGAAGTGCGATTGCGTGCTTTCCTGTGCATCACGGAAGGTGGGCCAATGCGGCAATCAGATCGGCTGCCGATTCTGGGATTTAGCACTTTGCCGCATCGAGATTTCCAGACTTTCCTGAGAGCCCCTTAGTGCAAGTGAATCGGTGCTTTTCGAGAGTAAGGTCTTGCGTGAACATGCTTTCGTGTCAAAGACAGCGGTCTATGATGCAGCCCTGTCTTCTTTCTTTCGCAATGTGGATACAAGACATGCGAACTTGCCGAGCCTTCCTGTTGGAGATCAGATACGGACGCTGAAGGCCCGGTGTCTTCTGGTGGATATGGAGGAAGGTGTCGTAAACTCGCTCTTGACAGGGCCATTGGCTGACCTCTTTGATGCCCGCCAGAGAATTACTGATGTTTCAGGTGCCGGAAACAACTGGGCGCACGGCTACCATGTCTACGGGCCAACCTATCGTGAAAGCATCGAAGAGAAAGTCAGAAAGGCTGCAGAGCAGTGCGACTCGTTGCAATGCTTTCTACTGCTGCACTCTCTCGGTGGTGGCACCGGAAGCGGGTTGGGAACCTACATCTTGGAGGCCCTGGAAGACTACATGCCCGAGGTATTCCGATTCGTGTCCTGCGTTTGTCCATCCAGAGATGACGATGTGGTGACATCGCCCTACAACACGATCCTTGCCATGCGCCCACTCATTGAAGCCGCTCACTGCGTGCTGCCAACATCGAACGATGCTCTCGCTGGCATCTGCAACCAGATCTCCGCGCGCGATGCTGGGGAAGATGCTGCACAGGCCACTCTCATCGACCTGCCACAAGATGAGCGGCAAGGCGGTCGCCGCCAATCGGTGCAATGTGATTTGATCTGGTTGTCTCGCTTTGGGTGTGTTCAGGGTGGCAAGTGAACCTCAGCTGTTCCGTTGCACGACTGGGGATGGAAGGGCGCCGGGGTAACAACGTAGAAGTAAATTCCACACCCCCAACATTCGCAGCTGTACATTCACATGATTCACATCCTGAATGGTCGACGGCTTCTGTGTCATTTGGTACAGCTGTCTCTCCAGGATGCATTTGTGGAACGACGAAGCTAGAAGCAGAATTGTAGATGTACCGAGGCCCTCCGCGACCCGCCAGAACTTCGAGGACAGCTTCTGCACCTCCCCGGAAAAGGCCCACCCTGTCTCGGTGCCTTCGTTTGCTGAGCCTACGTACCTCCGGCTGTTGCTGTGATGCCTGTGACATGAGCTTCACGGCCTCGCTGTCGAAGGGACACGGAGTCGGTCGTGGAAGCAGCGATGCTTCGCGAAGCTCCAGTGCCACGATCTGCAGGGGAGAGGCTCGGGGACTGTGCGTTTCTGCAGAGTCGACCCCCAGCGCACAACTCCAAAAGCGTCAGGCGACCGCGTTCTGCGGGCGCCGAACGGCCCTTCGACAGAATGAACTCTCTAGTCGCCCACCTGCTGAACAACCTGACGAGCTCGATGCGATTCGAGGGATCTCTCAACCTGGATTTGAACGAAATCACCATGAATTTGGTGCCTTTTCCGCGAATGCACTTCTTACTGGCATCGATGAGCCCGCTGTACTTCGGCAAAGACCCCCGGCTGGTTTCGAGAGGTCGGGTGCTGGTTTGTGGCCGCATCACCACGTGACCTGGGCTTGCTTGAAGTGAAGAGGCTTCCACCAGATGTTCTCAGATGTGGTCACACACGGCCATCAGCTGATGAATGTCGATCCCAGGCCAAGTCGTTTTATAGAGACACCAAGACACGCAGCCAGGTTCATGGTGGGTCCTTATGACCTATATGACCGATGACTCATGAGCTGGCAGCCACGGTCAGACCCACTAACCACTAAAGGTCCAAGTTGCGAGAGTCCAACCAAGCGTGTTCTGATCTCGACCTTACTGTTCAGCATGTGTCAACAAATCCACCCTTGCTAACTCTGAGTATTCAGCTGAGATGTCACAGCTTTGTCGCACTGCCCGTGACAGACCCGGCTTGGTCACCGCCAGCCAACGAAACTCATTCATATCGTCTTCAGAGATATTGTGTAGAGTATAGAGCACGACAAACCCAGAAGCTCATCGCCAGCAGGGGAAGCACATACATGGCGCTGGCTTTTTTGGTTCGCGGTTCCGCATCGATTGCGGACGTGAATCGCAGCTTGAAAGAACAGAAATGCGTCAATGTCTTTCGCACCTGGTTGATCCAGCTGCCCCGAAATGGCCGGCACACTGCAGGCAACATCGGTCAGCTCCGCAAAAAACTGAAGCTCTTGCCATTTAACGAAGATGCCTTCAAGCTACTTGGCTTACATTCTTACACTTCTGTGCCGCATCCAGCGTCTTCGCGACCTGCAGCGGTGCAGCAGTGGGAGGATCGGCCTGTGCAAAGTCGCTCCTCGAGGACTTCCGTACTCGGTGCTTCATTTGGGAAACACCTGTGCGGCGCACCAGATGTTCAGTCACACAGCCTCCTGCCATCAACGAGGAAAAGCGCATGCAATCATGGTCCTATGAGATTAGCAGCTGTCTCGTGCTGAGGTGAAAGACTTTTCACGGCTGTATTCGCGGAAAGCGCATGTGCACCACTATACGAACTTCATGGAGCGCGAGGAGTTTGACCAGGCCTTCGAAACCGTCAACTCATTGATTAAGGATTACATCCACTTGGACATGCTGCAGCCGGGCTGCCTCAAGCGCGTATGCATCTTGAGCATTCTTGAGCACATTTCTCTGTCTTGCACCGTCTTGGGGCACCCTTGCACCTTGCAGACGTTCTCGAGGCATGAGACTCCGACTTCATGCTGTAACTCGACTCTCTCGTGCTGATCACACGCAGTGGTTGAGCATGTTTGCCGGTTCGTGCTTGATCTCAGATCCGGAAGCAGCTGCACACAACTCAGCCTCCATGCTGCTGGCGCCATCTTCTTGGGCTTCGGCAACAGGTCGGGGTCTAGCTGAGTCACTGATTGACGAAAGAGAGAAGCTCTGGCAGGGCAGGGCCCGGCTGGACCAAGCTTTGTTCCACGCCCTCTGATATGAGTGCTGCCTTTGCTCCATCAAGCTGGTGTTCCCTGCACGTCGCCTGGAACAAGAGAGTCTTGCACATCGATGGTCAGCAGCCTTAGGCACTGCTAAGGCGATGCACCGAAGCTCAGCTGGTAAGAGCATCACGATGCGGAGCGCTGCAACGACCGGGCTGGCATTGAACGCGCCAGCCATCGCTCGACCTTAGGGCTTGGATTGCTGGACTGACTGCTGTGCCGGGAGATGTTGGAAGCAGCTACGACCCTGTCGGCGAGCGTCTCTGAAGAGCGACTCTCACGTCGGGACCTGCCCGCCGCGACCGAGATGGAACCGCTCGAACCACGACTTCGAGCGATGGAGAGGTTCTGTGGCCAGCGGGCAAAAGGGAGCTAATGCTCTTGGTGGTCACTCATGTGATTGCTTTGGCTGATGTGCTGCCAAGAGCGCCTTTCGGTTCCTCAGGCCGATACCCTCGATCCGTTTTGAACTGCTGACAGCAGACGGAGGCCGTTGCCGGTTCGCACCCTCTACCCGATTGCATTCTCTTCGGACAAACCTCAAGATGCGTATGTGCTCCTGGATGGTTAACAGGCACGTTCAGCTTCGTGCTGGAGCCGAAGGACTTTGCCGAGGTCTGTAATGGCTTAGATCTGATCGCTTCCTTGTAACCTTGTGTTCCTGCAAGAGCAGGTGAAAGGTTCGGACTGCGTCTTCGCCTTCCAGTGGTGGCCTTAAACAGCTCGATCAGCTCATGGGCTCACGGGATTCAATTTTTCGAGGCCCGTGGACCTGCCACCGAACCTGGGGCCGATGTGGGTATTCGGACAGACCGCGCTGAGGACGGTTTGGGCTTGAAGCCATTTGCTTTCCTGGCAGAGCATATGTGGACTGACGAACGGAAGGAAGTACTACACGGTCTATGATGCAAAGCGATGGCAAGTTGGCGTGGGTGCTCTGGCTTTGCCTGGAACGCGTTCCGCACAGTAGTAAATGGCCTCACGAATCTTGACCAGAGCGTCTAAGGACTGGCAAGGCATTCTGCGCCGCCCTCGAGATGAAGATGCAAGAGTCAAGACAGTTCGATGCACTCCTCCATGTACGGACGATGTGCGGGTGTTGAAAACCTGTGATGCGTTGGCCAGCTGAGTAACCACTTGCAATTGAAGCGGTTCTTCACTTCATCTGCAGAAAAGACTTGAGACCACAAAATTGTTCCGTATCTAAACTTCATTTTAAGACCATGAGATTCGGCCGCATTTTTGTGGAGAGCCTTTTCACGATGGCACTCTGTTGGTTTAGCGGCCTCAATGCCAGAAACAAGAAACGACGAATCTCCCTAAACAACCTATCCCCGAATCACCGCCTGCAGTGAAATCAGCTTCTTCGAAAGGTAGCCACGGCATGCAGTAGTGAGCCCCGGATGGAGCGCAAACTAAAGCTTGGGAGGGGCCTGTCAATGGGCACCGAGCAGAGATATGTTTGCACGCCATAAGGTGGCCTCAGCTCGAGTTTCTGTCTGAGGCCCAGAAGCGCATTGGATCTTTGGTTCAAGATGGCGCATCCGCAGAAAAGAAAACGGAACGGGAGGCCAACGGCGGTGCATGAGTTCGCATCTACATCATCTACCCTGTTCGAAAGCCTTTGCTTCCACGTGCAGGTCTGCGAGGACGACAACAAAAACATGGCATTTTGCTGAGCACGCTACATGCCCAAATACAGCAATCGTTTTGGCGAGCTCAAGGTGTGGAATCACTTACCCGGTTGCAAGTCTTTTGCTATGCCCTCGGCTTCTGCACGTCGCGAACTGCTGGCAACACAACTTGCTATCTCCGCCTTTGTCTAATATCTGTGTTCTTTCAAGCAGCATTAATGGGGACGAGGCTTCGATGGGCTATTGCCACCGCTTCCCACCGCTGGCTAGCTTGTGGACTCAGCTTACGTAAGTCTTCAAGCTGATTGTGCAGAAAAGTTGCAGCGCCGAGCGTTGCATGTCCAAACCAGGGAAGTACTGTCGGCTCTCTTGTGCCTTGTGCACTGCTGCCACTTCCGTGCCTTCGGCACAATTCAGAGCTTGAAACCTTGGCATGATGTCGCGCGCATGCTGTTCCTTCGAGCGTAAGTCTGCAGCGCAGCATGGCGGCATGGCAGGTGAAGACCAGCCTGGCCGATTTGATCGAAGAGAAAGACCTGCAGGCCTCTTTGTGCTTTCCCGCCGTCGTCGCAAATCTCATGTAGCGCTCAGGAGAGTTCCCCGGCGCCCGTGCAGGCCCTTCAGCGCACGGGTGCTCTTGCAACCTGTGCAGCGCTGGAGTTTGCAGTGCTGTGCTGTTGAGGTGGCAGGCTCTGGTATGAGACTTTCCGGTGCTCGGCGTGGAGTATCGCCAGCATGTGTCCTGTACCTGAGAAAGTGCTTTGCGGCAATTTGCTTCATGCCAGGTTGTGAAGCTGAGAACGCTCGGTACTGATGAAACGTGACTGCGTCACGAAAGATTAAGCTGGGTGGCACAAGCACTTCCGCCAAGTCACGATGACTGCAGAGAGGTGCCAAAGAGTTTAAGTCCCAGTTTGCGGTCGGATACCGACCTGCAGACATGCAGATGCAGCCAGCGAGGCTCTTCCGTTTCTGCACCAGGGTTCTTCACCCTCTGCTCTGTTCTGTCACACAGGACAGCTTGGCGGGCCATATGCAGCACGGCACCGACCTTGCTTCTGCTAGAAACTTGGGCAGAAAAGTGCGATTCTGATATTGCATAGATGCTGAAAGATTCATAGCCAGGGTGAGATTGCATGCCACCGATGCCGTTGGTCCACAGTTGCGGGTGCCCCGCGGGTGCACTGCACAGGATGCCCATTGCAGAGGACAGCCAGATGCGACGTCACTGTGCATAAATGCAAGATCGCAAAGATTTCATGTCGTTTTGGTTGCCGTGTTTTGGTGGTGTGCCTGGAGTTGGCATTTTTCCAGGGCGGTGTGGGGGGTGCAACTCGAAGTAGGGAGGAGAAGCTCACTTGTCGAGTGTGGGTTCAAGAGGCCAGGAGGCTCACGGCATGTGCATTCGGGGCCGGAATGCGAATGGGTGTGAGGGACATGGGCAGCGTTGTGGTGCGAATACGTTGTCGGTTGAAGTTGAAAGGACTTTGAAAGGACCTGACACAACATGACCCACCATGCTGCATGCTTCACTTCAAGGTCTTAGGGAAGGTCTTAAGGTTGCTGGATAAAGTGGATGTGGAGGCTGGATGTCGGAAAACTCCGCGCCACGGCCTCAAATCATGTGACCGTCCAATAGCATGTGGTAGATCCGAGAAGTAAGTCTGTGGCAGGTCGGCCAAAGCTGGAAAGGAGTCTTCCAAAGAAGGCTTACATTCGTTTGAAGATTGCGTTGTGCGGCGGCATCACACCGACTCAGGGGATGCAGAAGAGCACAAGCAGGATAAGCAGGCAATGGCTTGGTGGCTTGGTGATGTTTGCGCAGTCCTCACGACACCGCTGACGGGTGTCGTTTCCAGTGACCTCCATACAAGACCAGTGCACGCAGCAATCTGGGCTCACCAGCACAGGCCTATACTCCCAACTTCCAATCGTAGGGGCAGCTTTCAACCGCCGATGCTTGCACGGCGAAGGTTCCTCGGGCCACCGCATGTGTGAGGTTCCCGGGGTTAGTGCCGCCCGTTTCAGGTGTTGCGGCAGCATCCCTTCTCCGACATGCGGCTTCCCAGGGTGAAGAACAAGCACTCGGCATCGGTGCAGGCCCCCTCTCCCCCTCTATTTCTCCCGGCCTGTGTCACTCTGATTGACCAGGTCTCCGTGGAGGATCTCATCCCTGGCCCTCCGCTGAATCTTTCAGGCCACACTGCTGCACCTGCGCTTGGGGCCACCTCACACCTTCGCTGAAGCCAATGTCTAAGAGTACCAGAGCTGTCGGCCCGAAGACACGCAGAGCCCACTCGAACTTGGCACCTGGTGACAAGTAGGTTATCGCACGAAAGTAGAAGTCAGTACCAGCACAGAGCTATTGCCGGAGGCTTGCGCCCACGGATGTGAGGCGCAAGTGGTGTGGTTTCTGATGCACATGAACACAGACCGGTCAGGGTTCAGATTTCAGCCTGTCGAAAGAAGCCCTGTGCATGCTGCAGCTATGCATGGCCATGCTGGCTGCGTCTCCTTGCTGCTTGAGTTGGGTTGCTTCACTGTGGATGAAGTGGACCAGACGGGCGCAACAGCAATGGCATACGCTTGTGAGAACGGCCACTTGCAGGTCGTCCAGCTTCTGTCGTCACATGGGGCACGACGAAACCACTTGCGCGATGTGGCTGGTGGCTATTTCGCATTTGAGGCTGCAGCTTTTCATCATCAGATTGTGGAATGGCTTGCGCGAACCAAAGATTGGTGTAGCCCCTTGCATCATGCCAGCTTGTCGCGCGTAGCCCGAGCGACGTCCTTGCTAAGCTGGCGCCTCACTTCACAGACGCCGTCGGGATCCGTCCAGGTGCTGCGTATCACCTCTAGAACTTGCAGAAGACACTTCCCCTTTCTCCGAGTCGTCTCAGCTAGTAGTTCGAGCATCCAAGCCGTGGTCGGTATCCACACATAGCTTGTTTCCCTGACACGTCGTCACGCGATGGATCTCATCTTCATAGGCTACGCCGTCGCAAAGCATCGTGGCCGACCAGTTTGTGACATTTGGCGCCAGTACGTGATTCCATTGGTGGCTGAAAGGCTGGATGCATATCAGATGCAGTCTAAGCACGCCAAGGCCCACAAGCAGCTGCAACGGCTTGTTTTCACTGCGCGGTGAGCAAAGTCTGCCAAAAAGTGATGCAGGAATCGTTCGCTGCTAGGGCTAGGGGCTGACTTAGTGAAGGCCGACTTGCGATCCAGGAGAAGGTGTCGAGTGGCGCGCCCGGCTGCGTGCAAAGCTTATAGGAGGCCGAAATTCCCCCAAGACTTGACGGTCCGCAGCTCTAAACCGAAACGGACATACCCTGGTGAACTGGGAGTGATTCCACGACCCATAGCACCCTGCTATGCGGGCTCGTCCTGGCGAAGTAGGAGGGAAACATATCCTGGTGAACGGATACCGAAACGCACTAGCCGCTAGCCCACACTTTCGCGACGAAGTTCGAGACCTTGGTCTGGTCTGTGTGGCAAAGCTTTCTGAAGTGCTGGCGATTAGCGGAAGCCCTGGGGCCTGGGGGGCAGCTGGGGGGCAGCCTGGCAGGAAGGAGATCTTCGACTTCAGAGATTGGGCCGTCCAAGCTCGAGGCCGCGGAGGCCAGCGCAAAGTCGAAGCTCAAGGTACCGTCTTAGTCTTGGAATTCTTCGGGGCAGCATGTTAGGCTTGTTAGGCTCCGAGAAGTTGGCACCATGAGGGCAACAGGTACTATACTACCAGTAGATGGGGCGAAGCATCTGCTCAGGAAGCATTGGCGCTTCAAGAGTTCAAGCGCGAGCGACAGGAGCTGTCCCGCCGAAGCTTTGCTGCAGCTCCAGTCACGATGCACCTGGCAGGGCTGCGCCCTTTCGCCACTATTGCTCAAGGCCATAGGCCGTAGTGACAGACATGAGTGACAAGACTATCAAGCCCACCGAGAGACACATGTGCTGGTATCCAATCGTACCCCAAAAGAGGGATCCTAGTGCAGCCAGTGACTTGCCAGTGAGAGGGCATCAGAGGCTTTACAGGCCACATCCTGCAATGCCGCCGCGACACAACTTGCTGGTGAAGCAGGTCCCTACAACGAGCTTGCAGCATCTTTGCCTTGTGCTGAGCATACGGCAGGTTGGCAGCGTCGGCACCAAGACATTGAGGCACATGCCCGACAGAGCCACTGAACAAGTTCGGCAGATGTGTAGAAAGCAGGCCGAAATGGCTGGGACTTGCACTCCTCAGTGCCGCTGCTGGCCGTTTCAGACACCTGGCAGAAGCTGTGGACTGTGGAACAGAGATTGGGATGGATTTCTTTGCATCGCAGCGCATTGAAAGGCCTGGAATCATGGGGATCCGCCTTCGGGCTTTGCTCGTGGAAGCACCCGTGGATCTCGCACTACAGAGGCTGCCAACCCCACAGGTAGCAGCCAAACATGGAAGATGCGAGTCTCGGCAGGCAGACTTCGGGCTGTCGCCAGTTCCTTGCAAGAGCCCATGCCTTTAGATGAGGAGTGCCCGCAAAGCAATCAGCTGCAAAGCAATGCTTCCTGTTTCCGTGTCTGCCCGTACCGATCATGACTGTGAGGACACGGTTCGGCTACACAAATCTTACCACGATACCCGGCAGAAGCCGGCAGTGACCCAAGAGGACGACAAAAGGCGCTGTTGGCCCGTACACCGAGGACAGAACCGTCGACTACACTGTGCCCACCTGCTGCCATTGTGTTCACATCGACGACACTGGCGTTTAGCAGCCAGAGGTACAGAACTATGACTGGGTGAATGCAAAGCTTAGTCCTCGGATGGAACAAGAGCGGATTCTTCAGGAAATGTGCTGTGCTATCAAAGAACGACACCGTCGAGCTGCACCTTTCTCAGCCTCTTTTCCAGGTCATACAGCACCGACAGCACAATTGCGCAAGAGGACTGCCGGTGAAATCCGGCAAGCTCGCGACTGCTTGCTTGCACGTTCGCTCGCCGGCTAGGGTGGAAAGACACAACTAATCTTGCCCTGCGCAGGAGCACGATGACGTGTGGCGAGTGTCAAAGTCGCGCCTACAGCATTGGCCACAGTTGGAAAAGCAGCATATTCACGAGGTGCCTCGTAAAATCCGCCGTTGCGCACAGCCTTTTGGTGGCCTTGGGGCTGCACGGCCTGTGGCTGGGCGCCAGGTGAGTTTCAGTTCAAAGCCGCAGCGATTCTGCGAAACGGCCGACGCTGAAGCACTGGGAGATCCCGCGGGCAACATCTTTATCATCAACCTGCTGCTTGCTGGGCACGGAGGTTGAACACTGACTGTCGTGAGTGGTCAAAGCATAAACCGCAAAGGCCTCGCAGACCAGCGAAACTGAAGCATGCGACTTGTCTGAAACGGGTCTCTCTTATGCAAAGGAAGGCTGCAACAAGCTGGCTGGCCTTTTGCATTCAAGCATCTTGATGTGGCAGGCGTTTTGGTGCAAGAGTTTCTTTGGCAAACCTGTTGAAAACATCCGAATTCTCTTCGGCTTCAGCAGGCACAAGCCTGGAATGCTTCCGGGGCTAGTTGCTCCGCTCCAGGTCTTGGCGCAGCTCCATGCACTGGGATTGAATGCAAAGATTGTGGACGCCATTGACGGTGATGCCTTCACTTCCCAGGCCAGCACCGCCAGGGGTCTCGTTTGGAAGATTTCGGAACGCGGCTTGAGTTGTGAAAAGTACTGAAGTGACCTTCTGAAGCACAGACAGCAAATCATTCTGAGCACATACTTGCTCAGGAAGAGGTCGCAAAGTTTCTCGGCAGACGCTTCATCCAGGTCTGTCACATTCCACACTTATACCACCGCATGGAGACTTTTTTATATGCCATGGGCCAGGTTCGATCCCATGCACATATACTTGGATAAGATGAGTAGCATGATACTGTAGGGCCATAAAATGCAGCCGGCGATGAAAAGCAGAGTTCCGATCCTGATAGGCAATTTTGGTTGGACCCGGTGCCAGAGCTTTCAGCATTGTGCACCCCCCCGTGGGACATACCTGGAACATAAGTCTGTTGGCACACCAATCCACATTCAAGCCTTCTGTCCTACAAGTAAGGCTTGGTGCAAGCACGCTGCCCAACTATTGTGGGCACAAGCATCTCTTCGGCAATCAGGTTTCTGACAGTACCCAGGTCAGACTTTGTCCTACCCTGAGTGGGCCAATGCTGTGAGGCATACGCTGCCCCACCTCACCACCGGCCAGCTTGGCTGCTTCATGAGCCACTTCACGATCTGGCACTACATGGCTGCTGGTCGGAGATGGGTCACATCTCGAACAATATTGAGCAGATTTCCGACGTTGAGCTGATAAGCTGAGTGAGGTCGAGCACAGTATTCCATCAGCTTTGATTCTGGAAGATGACTTCGACTTGTGCCGTTGCGGCATAGGTCGCAGTGTGCAACAACAAGCCACTAATCTTCTGCGTAGCCGATCCCGGATGTGTCGAGGCAAGAGAATTTCACGGAAAGACTTGGCAGCTACTTGGAAGAAGCGCGAAGCCATGATTGGAACCTCATGCTTCTAGGACGCACTGGGCAGAATGAACTTTTGGACATTTCATGCACTTCACACGAATGTGACACTGCTGGGTAGAGGAATGGAGCAGATTCGCTGAAGTCTTAGGTATCTGGGGCGCAGTCCGACAGAGCCTGACATCTCCCGCATCAGTGCGCACTTGGCACAGCCCGGTGTGATCCCTGGATTTGATGATGCCGCAGAGCTGTTCGGCAGCCCTTGCCTTGTGAGGTTACACTCTTTGGACGGTGGGGCAGCTTGGCAGCGCACAGCAGAGCTTGCGGCACTTGCTTATAATATGAAGACTCTGACTAAGAGGTACATCTTCAAGCTGGATGCAGCTCGAGCTCTAGTGGAGGCCAATGTGGAGACCAGACTGGCCCCTTTGGTTGCCCGGCCATTTCGGCTGTTCACCTGTACATTAGTTTCTTCACCGCGCACCAGGGTCCAAGAGCTCAGGATCACTATTTCTCGGTGGCCATGGGGCAGGGCTTCAGTGGCCATTGGAACGAGAACGCAGTGGAGTGGAGCAAGTGGCACAGCTTCATTGCTGCAGGGTGATCTTTTTTCACGGTGCCAGAAAGCAAGGTACATTCCACAGGTCTTGCGCGGATTGGCTATCACCCCACCGCTAGTAATGCCGCAGCTGGGCTGCAACACAGACTTGTAGGAAGGCATTGGCAATGGCACATCCGCACAGACTGGGGCTGAGGTACGTTGGTTCAATGTTCCTGAGCGACACAGCCATGTTGCGCTCGTGCCTCAGTAAGAGCATTCTTGTCAGAACATGTTGACGGCACCTTCATTTACACGGCCCTCTTCGCCATCAGGAAATGGCACAAAGTTTGTGACGGACTTGCCTCAGTGCGAGGTAGCGGCATCAGAGAGCGGTAGCTTTCCCTCCGGGCTTGCCGTGCCTTGCACTCAGGGTGATCCTTGGGATGCCGGCCGCAAGCACGAGGCCGAGTGGCGAGCGGCGCAAGGGGCCCCTTGCTCAGAAGCTCTGCACTGCGGCAGTTTGCACGCCCAAGTACGACATGCGTCATGCCAAGGTTAGTGAGCTCTGAGCACTTCCTGTGATTAGTTTGGTGGACCGGTTTTGACCGTTTCTGTGCGCATGCATGCGCCGTGTGATTTTACAGTGAGTTATAAGAGCTTGGTCGTCTCAGTAGGAGAAACAAGCCCATGTTTCACGAACTTGCATAGTGCAAGTTATGCATGCACGAGTATCTGCCTGAAGCGTGGAAGACAACTTCACAGATTGGAGCCTTGTCACGTTTGCGAACTGAGTTTGGGATCTTCGTTGCAACAATATTCCATCAAGTTCGATGCGGCACGGTATGCATCTTGGAATGTATTGCAAGTCCACCTACTGACTGATGGAACTGGAACAGGGGCGCACTTCTCATGAAGCTTTTTATAAGGTAAGTAAGGTCAAGACAAAAACTGCACATCAGCTCATCGGTGACATGGCCGAGTGCTGGATTTGCCTCCGTTCGCACGTGGAGCAAGGCCAGCAAGGCCAACTGATCCCGGCGCAGTCTGCTTGTGGCCGCCACGCTCATGCTGTGTGCTTGCAAGAACTCAAGGCAGGGTTGCACAAAACGTGAATGTGAGCTGGGACCGGCTGGTAATTACTTGCACCCCAAATATTGGATCCTCATGTTCTTGTGCTGTCCTGCTCCCGGTGCATGATTGCACCGTCTGCCTGCGAGGAAATCACCGGATGTGATGATTGTGCTTCTTACGAAGACACCGGTCCCGGCAACAATCGCAATGCTGCAAGTTTTTGTCGCGCCGCAGCTGTGGAGTACCTCCGTGCGATTCGGTCGACGTCCACAGGGACACCGGCCCGATTCGTGGTGACAGAGCGGTGCCTCTGCAATTTGCACCACGCCCTTGCACTGGATGCCGGGCACGGAAACAGTTTGACATTGCTTGGAGTGATGCACCAATCTGGACTTGGTGTACCTTTAGATGAAATCAAAGCTTACCAATGCTTTCTTAAAGCGCATGAAAGCGGTACACCTCTTGGTACTCTTTACCTGGCGCGCTGCTATAAACGCGGCCTTGGATGCAACATTGACCTGGTGAAGGCACGGACACTTCTTGCTGAAGCCGATGTTCAAGGCAAGCAGATGGCCACTTTAGAGTTGGCTTTGATGTGCCGTGCCGGCCTCGGAGGGGAGGTTGATTTTGCAAAGGCCGTTAAGCTTCTCATGAAAGCCGACCTAGCTGGAGATGCACTTGCTGCCTATGAGCTGGGCATGGCATATGCCAACGAGAAAATGGACCTGCCAAAGAATTTAGAGAAGGCGCGCACCCACATGGAGGCAGCCTGCCACCGTGGATACCTTCCGGCAGTGGTGGAGCTTTCACAGATGTACATGATGGGCATTGGTGGCCCGCAAGATACCAATAGAGCAAGGGAGCTGACAATGGCTGTGGACTTTCCGAAACCGCACCACCCTTCTGAAATTGTGGACGAGAAGGCACTGACACATGGATGGCTCAGCAGCAGGGTGCAAGAGCTGTATATCACGGATTTGGAAAAGCTCGATCCAAACGAGTGGTGGCAACTGCGTGTGCCGGATCCGGAGGAGGCTGGGAAACTTGTTTGGGCTGGTTGGCAAAGTCAGCCGAAGTAGTCAGTAGCCGGGGTTTTTGCACAACCAAGAAGGGCGGACCCAGCATGACCCAGCGACCCCTAGCCAGAGCCCCTCCTGGTGCTTGAGAACGCTTCCACCACGATCTGGTCAACCTTGGGGCCAGCATGTTAGCTGTCTTCTGAGGAACAGAACATTCTCAAGTTCCAGTACCAAGTCAGAACAGAGATCGCGACTGTGTAGGCAGATAGGCCTCGGCAGTGTGAGATGCCTCTGAAGGAGGATCCAAACGCTATGCTGAAAGCTATGGGTCTCTACACGGTGCCGGCCAAGATCACCACGAGCGGACTCTTTGCAGCACGGCCCACAGTAGAACCACCACCAGGCCGGTACAAGGTGGTTGTTGCACGGCTGTTCGAGGCGATATGTGTTACTTGGGACAGGCAGCGAGCCCGGTGGTTTGTGGCGTGCGACAATGGCATTTCACGGCAGGGCACCGAGAGAAGCACCTGTGGCTAGCCTGCGCCTGGGGCCCTGCCTCCGCTGTCAGGTATCAAGTACGGGGACTCTGTCGTTGTATCAGCCGAGCAAGCAGTCAGCGCCACAGGCGGCTTGATGGTGCTCGTCGGTCGCACTTCCAGATCGCTAGCATGCCTCGACGAGTTGGAAGGTCGGCGGGTTGTGGTGGAGATCAAGGCGAAGCTGCCAAGAGGGTGCCTCGCAGTCCCTATAGGACTCTGCTCATGCCTCTCAGGAGATCGGCGTGTCGATTATCGCGGAATATGTCTTGCCACGCGAATACGATGACTTTATGTGCATCGTGTCGGCATAAACCCAAATGCCTCAGAGACGAAGCATAAGAAATCTTTTCATCACATCTTGAAGCCTTCGAGCACGTGGCTGTCACTAGGCCGAAACCCTGAACTGGACGAGACATCCAGCATCAAGAGGCTCGCACGATCGCCTTCACCTGGATCTGTGTCGGCTGTCCTGTAGTTGACCGTGTGCGTTTGCATTGGTCTCTCGCCCTGCAGTTGTACGCCTTTCGGCGGCATATCCAGCAGGCGAGAGTACAATCGTGGCGAAGTCCTTGTCGTTGACCACGCCATTTCGCCCGCCAGGCTGCGTGAGTGGATGAGGGGGTCTTCCAGGGCTCGACGGCCGCGCTTGAATGAGCATCCGTGAGCTGGTCGTCGAACTCAGCTTCACACAGTTTTTGTTTTTGCGACCGGACCGGGCCTCGTGCCCGAATTGGCGGTCGCCTCCAGTGTACAGAGCTACTGGAGGTCCAGGGCTGCGGCAGCTCCGCGAAGTGGAGCTGCTACCTCTGCCTGCTAGTTGTTAGGACGGTACCAGCTTGGGCACCCACCATTCCTGCAGTTAACGATCTGATTGCCAGCGCTCATCCAAGAAAGTAGGCAAGTTGTCCAGAAGTGCTGAAGCTATCGCAGGCGCAGTCGACACATTCGGCACCCGAGCCGACGAGGCGGCTTTGTACAACACCTGCCCTTCGTATTGTGGCTGTGGGTGGTTGGTGTTGGTGCCAAGGATTGTCTTCAAAACGCGGACAAGATCTATGAATTTGG
Source organism: Symbiodinium sp. clade A Y106 (assembly GCA_003297005.1). Lineage (NCBI taxonomy): Eukaryota > Dinophyceae > Suessiales > Symbiodiniaceae > Symbiodinium > Symbiodinium sp. clade A. The sequence continues at coordinate 85,804 of BGNK01002761.1, forward strand.
GAGCGCGGGCTACGTTGCCAGTCCGCCGCAGTGACTGGGCAAAGCGTCGCCTGCTTTGTAGCCGGGCTGCGAATGGAAGCATGTGGCCAAACTAGAAACACATTGCATTGAACTCGCTTATGCAAGTTTCTGCAGTAGGCATCGCCATTTGCAAGGAAGATGCCTCGAGCTCAGTCCGCCACAAGTCACTTAGTGACGCTTAGGGGTGATGCCAACTCCATAAACTGAGGCCTGCCACTGTCCCATGGCAAAGCTCCCCCAGGCACACGAACCACTCGAGTGGGTGTTGCAGTCGCCTTGACCGATGCTGCCAGGGTTTTCTCCGTTTCTTTGTGGACCACGTCTTTTCATTCTTGGCGGATGGACGCCGGTGATCGAAGTGAAGGCTCTATGGTTTCTTACCGCTGCCGGCGCAGGTTTCACCACGAGAAGCCCATCTTGTGCCGGACTGCTCGGCAAGGTTTCGCACGCGGACTGTCGATGCTCCGATGCAGAGCTGCTGCATCGGGCGCTTTCGTCACATGCCAAAGCGCGATCTGTCCACATGTGCCACGCGGGAAAGGATTGTTTAAGTTTGATGCCGACATATTTGATGCACATGATCTCTACCATGCCATGGAAAAGCTGCTCCTGTTGGGTCTAGTTTGCCGGTCTGCATTGTCCACCGGAGCCACGCCTGCTTGGCTTTGGTTACCTCCTGTGGAGGCCAAAGATTCAAGTCAGATAACAGCAAAGGCTTCAAAGAGCAAGGTGGCGGGGCGGCGGGAGGGTGTTCTTCGATGCTCGAAGTCACGACCAAAGCTGTTGTTCCAGGACGAAAAAGCCAAGGAGCACGGTGAGCTGTCATGTCGCTGCCACCTGCACTTCACGCTGTGCCTGGGCAGGATAAAGACAAGGATGCCAAGAAGGATAAGGCTGAAAAGCCGAAGAGCAATGCCCCGGTAAATGGCAAGGATGGCAAAGATGGGGCCGAAAAGAAACGAGAAAAGGCAAAGGAGGGCCTGAAGGAAAAGGTGAAGCAGCGGGAGAAGGACAAGGAACGGTCGAAAGAGAAGGACTCCAGCAAAGCACGCTGCTTCATCTTCAGTTCGCATGTAAGTGCGAAGCCGCTGCTGTTTGCTTCGTCTGGCATGCTGTGAGGAAAGAACGAAGGAGAAACGGGCAGCCGAAGGGGCACAAGTGCTGGTATCGATGTCAGCGTGCTTGTGTGTACGTACCGCAGCTGTCTTCTCAGCTAGGACAAACCATCAGAAAGTCGACGAAAAGACAAGCCGAGAGCCAAGATATCACGAGCGATTGGAAGTATTGCCAGTCGCGGTGTCTCAGGAAGGAAAGGGATAAGAGTAGAAAGCGTGTGACCCCAAGACAAAGCTGCGTTCGCATAAACTCGCAAAGAGAGCCACCAGCAGACCTCATCATCCCGTGGCGTTTTACAGGTTCAAGCTGATAGCGTAACAAACAAACCGCACCGCTTTGCCCACGGGCGCACGATCTACTTGGAGACCATGCGCCAGGTCGTCGTCTTCATGCTGTGTGTGGCAGCTGGGGCGGCCGGCGATACAGAGTCTTCCGATGCGGACGTGACGAATCTGCTACAGCTGATCAACCCACTGCCTGATCTGGCGTCGGGAGCTCGCAGCCACCTCCTTGACTCTGACTTCACCTCAGCAGATGACAAGTGGAGCACGCCAGCTCTGACCGTGAAGGCCGTGAAACCAGCAACGAAAGCAAAGATTGTCGTTACGGAACGCCACCTTGATAGCAGTCAAAGGACAACAGTTCCCACAATCCACGCCTCCTTGGCAGAGCCCGCTCAACTTGCCCACCTCAGTGCCACGAAGCCGAAAGTCAGGACTTCCAAAGCACTCGCCGTAAAGGCAACGAAGAAAATCGCCTCCACAGCACATGCCAAGAAAGCGACCAAAGCGAAGAAGGCCAAGAAGAAGAGCGAAAGCCAAGCAGAGTCGACCGAAGAGGTCAAGCAAGGCGTCCCGCAAAGGAAAGCCAAGAAGGCTTCGGTCTCCAAGGAGGTTCTGGTGAAGACTTCCCAGGCAGTCCAGAAGCATCAGGCGAGCTCAAAGTCGTCCCAGGAGAGTCTGCAGGCAGCGTCCAACAGGAAAGTGTGCAGGGACTTGTTGCAGGAGTGCCGCACCGACTTGAAGGTTGATGCATGCCTGCGATACAAGGGCTCCTGCCTGGCTGGCACGTCCAAGAAACCAGAGCTCGTGGAGTCCCAAGCCGTGGGCCAAGCGGAGCCAGACATTTCTCCGATGGCAGACCAGAGCCAAGGTCCAGCAACCGGAGACGCTTCCCAACCAGAGGCCGCGGCCGAGCCTGTGGCCGAGTCTGTGGAGCCTACCACGCACAGCAAGCACAGCAAGCGCAGCGCGGATGCCATGGATGCTGGCATCAGCCAGTCTGGAGTGGGTGGTTTTGGAACCGACACGGAGCCAGAACCTGTTGAGGTTGCGGCTTCTGAAGATGTGCCCGGTTCAATTGCAGAGGAGGCCGAGGAGGCAGAGGCAGAGGCAGCAGAGTCTTCAGAGCAAGACGCCACACAGCCAGTGCAAAGCGTCTCTCCCACGGCAGGGGTGCTGGAGCCTGGGGCAGAAGAGGCATCAGTGACCGACCCAGTTCAAAGTGCCCCTGCCATAGAGGTGCCAGAGGCTGAGGAAGGAGATGCAACAGAGCAAGATGCGGCCGAGGAAGTTGCAGCAGAGGCGGCAGAGGCTGAAGCTGGGGTAGCGGATGCGGCCGAGGCAGAGGCAGCAGAGGCACCAGAGCAAGCTGCGACGGAGCCGGTGCAAAGCGTTTCTCCCGCAGCAGAGGTGGCGGAGGCTGCGGCTGGGGCAGCAGAGGTAGCAGAGCAAGATGCGGCGGAGGCAGAGACAGCAGAGGCACCGGAGCAAGATCCGACGGAGCCAGTGCAAAGCGTTTCTCCCACAGCAGAGGCAGCAGAGGCACCAGAGCAAGCTGCGACGGAGCCAGTGCAAAGTGTCTCACCCGCAGTAGAAGAGGCAGAGGCACCAGAGCAAGCTGCGACGGAGCCAGTGCAAGGTGTGTCTCCCGCAGCAGAGGCGCCGGAGGCTGAGGCAGAGGCAGCAGAGGCACCAGAGCAAGATGCGACGGAGCCCAAATCAGAAGCAGGTGTGGAGACAGAACCCGTCGATGGCAACCCCGCCACCACCGCCACCGCCGACCGTGTACTCGAGCCAGAGGTCCCTGTGAAAGCTGACACTTTGAAATCTGAAGTTTCCGACGCGACTGAAGAAGCTGCGGCACCGATCTTGGGCTCGAAGAGCCAGGCCATGCCTTCGATCTCGGATTTGGAGCCAAAGTCGGCCAACGCAGCCTGGGTGTTCGGGCAGGCAGCCAGCACCTTAACCAACAACCAAGAAGTAGGGCTTCAGAGTACGACTTTCGGACTGACACGGGTGGATGCTTTGGGAACTTCAGCCGGGTCCCTCACCTTGGCTCAGAGAGAGCTTGAGAATCAACACTTAGCCAGTGTCAAGGAGAACCTCTGTGCATTGTGGCACACCATGTGTGGGCATGTCACCACGGCAGAGATTTGCATCAAGTACGCAAGTGTGTGCCAGTGAGCACATGATGCGGTCCTATCGCGAGGCGCAGCGCCACAAAATGCCTCAAGCCATTTTTGCTGCCAGTGCAGACTGGTAGGTTTTTCGTCCTGGCGCATTGGATGCAAATGTACTTTGCGCAAACCTTTAACGATTATATCTCCGCACCGAAGGTGCAAGATAAACTTAGCCCAGCTCAAAGGCGGCGGTGGTCCACCACTGCGCGGCATCGGCACGAGGGCCTAAAAGTCACGCAATCCTGCAGCAAGTGCGACAGCAAACTGAAAGATGCGCTGTTCATGTATGGAAGATGTTGGGGGGGGAGTTTTGGATCGCAAGTTTGTGGCCTGGTGGGAATTGGCCTGGCAGGCCGAGATTCTTCGTCCGACTCGGACTACAGTAGGCCATGCAAACGAACAGCCAATATACTGTAACTATAGCATTGCGTTAACGGTTTGTGGCAGGTCCAGATCTCGTTCAAAGAGTCGCAGACAAAAGAAAGAGCACCCTGCCAGCAACACGTGCACAGGTCGTCAGATGCCATGTCTATATCTTTCAGCTTGCATGCTTGCATCCTATTTCGCCGCAAGTGACGATTTTGCGAGGAAGGACCGACATCGTCCCTTGGGCGCAAAGAGAGGGAACCGCTTGTGAGTTCAACTCCGCTTTAGCTTCTCCAGATACAAATAGCACTGCGAGCGAGACTTTGCGCTCACCCGAGAAGGTGTGAGTGGCGAGCAGGCATCGCAGTGTCCTCAGTAGAGCTGCCCTATGCTTGCTGCGCTCACAAATCATGCAGTGCCTTGTCGGTTTGTCACGGCTGGACTAAGGCGGAGTAGAGATGCTGCTGAGGCTGCACGCTGCTGCTCAAGACCAATCTCTGAAGTTGCAATGCTGTCTGGCACAAGCTGCGAAGCAAGAAACCCAGTCTCTCGCAACTGCAGGCGAGAGTCAAAACACTGGCCTTGCGGCACGTGCCTGAGACACGCATCATAGCCACAACACTGGGAGCAGGGCAGAAAGCCTTGTAATAATCGCGCAGATGGTGCGAGTCATTCCCACGCAATCCCACGCAGGCCTCCGGTGGTAAAACCTGCCATGGCTCCAGCAAAATCGGCAGCAGCACCGGCCCCGGACTTGAGTGGCATCTACCAGCCTTTGGACGTGTGGCCAGGACGTGGCCAGAGAAAAAGCAGAGTTCGAGGAATTTTGCAAGGCAAGGATGGCCCTTGGCTTCAGCTCCTGAGTCCGTCCAGACCCGCAAAACATCGCATCCGCCCGTTTGGTTCAAGCAGCACCAGGGTGTGGAACAGCATGAGCTCAACTAGAGTAGTTAGAGAGTTTCTGCAGACGTTGCGCCACGGTGTGTCCACATTGGGTCGGGATCAGCTTTAGAACAAACCGGCGCCTGTGCTCCAATGCGGCCGATTCCAGAACAGCCCCTTTCCGACTGTCACCAGCTCGTGTTGGAGATATTTCAGGGCGTGCTGCCAGAGGGGGATACTGTGGTGGGTCGCCCGATTGCACCGGAGAGAATCCCTTCCTGGGATTCGCCGTTGAGGAAATGATAATGTCCCGCTCGCATCTACGAAAAGGGTTGGAGTCCGCTAGTTACTCACCAAGACCGCGAGAATCAACACGAAGATGCGCAAGCTCCAACATTAGAAGGATTTGCACTGGTCCAGTAAGAGACCAGGCAGGTTCGGTGCGTGAATCACGACACTGCGTGGCTGCACGCAAGTGCGCCGTGCGTTGAATTTCCTAAGCAATTGATCAAGCACACGCCTCTCGGCATTCCTCGCGCCGCCCTTTGCAAGGCAAGGTGCAACCCTAGACGTACCTTTTTCCTTTCATGCGGCAGTGTCTACACCGTTGACAGAAAATGACAGAAAATCGGGCAGCCAGCAGAAAGGGTGCCCAGAAGGGCCTAGAACGTTCCCTGCTGCACGGCGGGCGCGATTGGTGCGTTTTGGCCGGCACTGTTCGTTCACAAGCCAACCCGGAGCATGGGACCACCCTCCCTGCACATTTCAACCAATGAACATTTGCCTCCCGAGCTTGGTCCCACAACCTTTGATGACTCAACGGGTGCCCTGGCTTAGGCCCGTCCAAGGCGGACCCCAAGAACACGACACAAGCTCAGTTCAAGAAGACCCCAGAGACCTCGGCTAAAGACAGAAGCTCTCACCATGCAGAGATGTCGCAGAGTGTCGGTGACTCTGAAAGAGATGCGGCAGCAAGTCTAGACTACACGGAACAGAAGCACTTCTGGGAGGAACCTAGAGGGCGTCGGCAACACATCTCACACGAAACCAAACCACGTCATGGAAGACACGGTGCTTCTGTCTTACATTGCTGCTCTTCATGCTGGGGCATCTGCGAGGTAAGAGCTTCATTCGCCAAGTCTTGGCAGAAGTGGGCGTCCCGGAGGACTGACGAAAATTGGAGTTTTGCTCTTTGCTGCAGCCTTGTCTTATCGTTGCTGAAAGCGGGCTGCTTCACATTGGCAGGATGAGGCAGACACGATGCTGGCTCTGGTAAACACTGGATATGATAAAGTTTGCTATCAAGAGTTCTTCCAGTTCATGTTTCAGGAGCAGGCCCGGCCGACGTTAGTCCCTGGAGTCGGTATGTTAAAAGCATTCCGCAACGTACAGCGGATTGCACTTGTCCACGGGGGGGTGATTTTTTTTGGCCTTTTTTTTTTTTTGGCCTTTTTTTTGGGGGGGGTGTCGGGCAGGTGCCCCTTTTAAAAATGATAAACCAATAAGATTCAATAAGATTCAATAAGATTCAATAAGATTTAATAAGATTTTTTGGGCGG